>PVKP010019303.1:0-42690 GCA_004027715.1 Plecturocebus donacophilus
GGGAGGAGGGGTTGGTCTTGGTGCCTCAGGGGTGGTAGAGGTAGAAGAAAACCTGCCTCTAGGTCAACCCTCGCAGTTCAAACCCGTGTTGTTTAGGGATCAGCTGTAGACAGATGACTCCCAACTTAGGAGGCAGCTTCAGGATTTCTTGACTTCACAATGATGTGACAGCCACATGCATTCAGTAGAATATCAGTAAATCTCATGAAATAGTAAGCATCTTATTATAAAACGTGTTTTGTGTGAGATGATTTTGCCCAGTTGTAGGCTAGTGGCGGTGATCTGGGCACGCATGGGGGACAGGCTACGCTATGAGGTTCAGTAGGTTAGGTGGCTTCAGTGCAGTTTCTGCTTAATATTTTCAGTGTACGATGGGTTTGTTGGGACAAACCCCATCATAAGTTGGGCAGCATCTGTCGTGTGAACCACACAGATAATTAAAAATTTTCGAGTAGCCACATTAAAAAGGTAAAAAGAAACTGGTGAAGTGAATTTTAATCACATTTTATTTAACCCGATCCATCCAAAATATTGAATCAGCATATCATCGATATTAACATTATTGGGATATTTTGCATTCTTCTGTATGTACTAATCATAGAAATCCAGTACTTTTGGGGGTGTGGGGTGGGGTGGTTCACGCCTGTAATCCCAACACTTTGGGAGGCTAAGGCAGGCGGATCACCAGGTCAAGAGATTGAGACCATCCTGGTCAACATGGTGAAACCCTGTCTCTACTAAAAATACAAAAATTAGCTGGGCGTGGTGATGCGCGCCTGTAGTCCCAGCTACTCGGGAAGCTGAGGCAGGAGAATTGCTTGAACCCGGGAGGCGAAGGTTGCGGTGAGCTGAGATGGTGCCACTGCACTCCAGCCTGGGCAATAACAGTGAAACTCTGTCTCCAAAAAAAAAAAAAAAAAAATCCAGTATTTTTTTTTACATTGAGAGCACCTCTTACGTCAGACACTACATGTTGAATGTCCTGTCTAGACAATAAAGTTGTGTCAAACAAGAAGCCACTCCACACGGCTTCGGTTTTTAAAAATTAAATTATTTTTTCTGTAGGTGCATAGTAGGTTTATATATTTGTGAGGTACATGAGATGTTCAGATACAGGATGCACTGTGAAATCAGAACCTCATGGGGAATGGGATATCCGTCCCTCAAATACTTATCCTTTGAGTTACAAACAATCCAGTTATGGCTTCAGTTTTGTTTGTTTGTTTGTTTTTGAGACAGAGTTTCCCTCTTGTTGCCCAGGATGGAGTGCAGTGGCGTGATCTCGGCTCACCACAACCTCTGCCTCCCGGGTTCAAGCGATTCTCCTGCCTAAGCCTCCCGGGTAGCTGGGATTGCAGGCATGCGCCACCACACCTGGCTAATTTTGTAGTTTTAGTAGAGACGAGGTTTCTCCATGTTGGTCAGGCTGGTCTCGAACTCCTGACCTCAGGTGATCCGCCCGCCTCAGCCTCCCAAAGTGCTGGGATTATAGGCATGAGCCACCTAGTCCAGCCTGGCTTCAGTTTTAAAATTTAAAATAATTAAAATTAAATACGTTTAAGAAACCCACAGCTTATCAGTCTCACCAGCCATGTATGTACAGAGTGATTATCGGCCACGTGGTCCGGGGCTGCTGTGTGGGCAGGGACGCTGGCTCAGGCATCATCTGTGTCCTCCCCTCCTCAAACTGCACCTGTCCAGGGCCCTGACCCTCCGGCCTGAGCCTCTGCTGTGTGGCCCCTGGCTCACCTGAGGCTCTCAGGCACACTTGTCTGTGAGAGGCCGAACCCCACCTCCCGTTTAGAGGTGTTTAGGGGATTTCGAGGGCTGATCAGATGGCGCTGCTGGCTTTTCAAAAGGGAGGCAGGCAGGGGAGGGACTTTGCTTCGGAGCCCTGTCCGCGGTGAGGGTGAGGAGGGCACACACCTGGCCGGGTCTGAGTCCTTGGGCTGGGCGCCTGGGCCATGCACGTTCCCTCTCTGGGCCTGTCCGGAGGGCTCTGACGTCCCCTCGGGCTCCAGCCTCTGTACCTTGTACCAGTGCCAGTGCCCACAAGTCAGGAGCTGGAGTCCTTCCCAGAGACCTAGCACCAGACGGTGCCTGGCGGACAGATGGCACTTCGAAGTGCCCGGGTTCGTGGATGTGGGTGCTGGCCTCACCGGGGAGCGCGGCCCGGCCTGGCCTTTGTGTCTCCTCTGCTGCAGGGGTCTGCCTCTGACCTTCCTCAGGGAAGCTGCCATTCGGGGTTCTGTACCCCGTGCGGTGGCCGTCCAGCCTTGCTCAGGGCTGCCTCTCCCTGCACGCTATGACACCATCGTCCTGAGGACAGCCTGAGAGGCAGTTGCTGCGTGGGTTCCACTCTGTGGATGGGGAGACTGAGGCACAGAGAGGTGAAGCGATTTGCCTGGAGTTCCAGAACTCATGCGTAGCAGAGGTGGGATTCAAACCCGCTGCCTGGGGCCCACGCTCCTGAGAACTGCGGAGCGACTGTCCCCTCTGACAGCCCAAACCCTGGCTCTAGTCTTGGCTGTTCAGCCTCCTGGTTCTGGCTGCAGTGTCCCCAACTGTCCCATGAGTGAACGGGGCCCTCTGATGTCCAAGTTCCATCTAGCTCTGAGAGCCTCTGCTTTGCCTGTTATGTTTTATTTTTAAAGTGATATTGTGGCGACGAGGCTGAGGGAGGGTGAGGCCAGGTGGGTGGGAAAAAACATGAAATTGCTCAGCCCCAGGCCCTCCTAGCAGCGCAGTCCCGATGGCCGGCCGGCCGGACAGACAGGAGGCCTTGCGTCCGTTTCCCAGAGGCCGTGCTGGGAAGCCCGCCCAGCCGGATCCCGGCGCTCGGAAAAGCCCGCTCTGTGTCTTGGCACTCGGGCCTCGCAGCTGCCGGGGGCTGGCTGCGTGAGGTCCTGGGGCTGGCGCGGCTGCGGCCGGGTGGGTGGGGGGTGTGCCGAGGGGCACGCATCCATCACTGCCAGCAGCTTGCGTGGGCCTTGCCAAGTCGTGGTGGAACCGGGCCCAGGTGCCAACGTGCTTGGTAACTGGATTGCTATTTGAAAAATTAAAGCGGTGTCAAGGAAAATCTAACCTCTGCATTCATATCAGGAGTCTGGAGCCGGGCGGGTGGCGGCAAGAGTGGGGCTGTTTGTGCAGGGCGGCCAGTGGGAAGGCGTCCTGGGAAGGAGCAGATTACAGCAAAGAACGTTACCCACCCAGCGCCTGGGAGGTGGCACAGGTGATAACGGTGAGGGGTGTGGGGAGCAGAAAGCACAGACCGGCGGACACCTCTCTAGCTGCTGGGACTCCTGTGGGAAGGCAGGCTGGTGCGTACCTGCTGTGTGCCAGGAGAATGTGCCATGTGCTGGGGTGGACGGAGATGGGCTGGCGCCTCCAGGACGCACAGCGCCTGGGTCCATGATACTTTCAGGGACCCACAGCGATAATGTCTTTTAAAATTAGAAGAAAAAAACTTTTTTTTTTTTTTGAGGCAGAGTTCACTCTGTCACCCAGGCTGCAGTGCAATGGCACGATGTCAGCTCACTGCAACCTCTGCCTCCCGGGTTCAAGCAATTCTTCTGTCTCAGCCTCCCAAGTAGCTGGGATTACAGGCACCTGCCACCATGCCTGGCTAATTTTTTTGTACCTTTAGTAGAGACGGGGTTTCACCATATTGGCCAGGCTGGTCTTGAACTCCTGACCTCAGGTGATCCACCCAGCTCAGCCTCCCAAAGTGCTGGGATTATAGGTGTGAGCCACTGTGCCTGGCCAGAAATGAACTTTTAGGTTGAAGAAATAATAGTAGTGTCCCCACATATGACCTAAACTGATCTACAGATTCAGCCCAATCCCTATCAAAATAGCAATGACATTCTTCACAGAAATAGAAAAAACAACCCTGAAAGTCAATATGGAACCACAAAAGATTCCAATAGCCAAAGCAATCTGGTTCTAAAAGAACAAAACTGGAGGCATCACACTACCTGACTTCAAAATATACAACAAAGCTATAGTAACCAAAACAGTATGGTACTGGCTAACAACAGACACATAAACACATGGACCAGAATAGAGAGTCCAGATGCAAATCCACACATTTACAGCCACTTGATTTTCAACAAAGGCACCAAGAACATCTATTGGGAAAAGATAGTTTCTAATAAATGGAGCTGGAGAACTGGATATTCACATGCAAAAGAATGAAGTTGGGCCCATACCTTACACCATACACACAAAAAACTCAAAATGTATTAAAGACTTATTATGAAACTACTAGAAGAAAACATAGGGGAACCACTTCAGGATTTTGGTCTGTGCAAAGATTTTATGGCTAAGATTTCAAAAGCACTGGCAACAAAAGCATATAAAGAACTCAAACAACTCAACAGAAAAATATTGAAATAAGATTAAAAAATGGGCAAGTATTCTGAATAGACGTTTCTCAAAAGAAGACATACAAATGTCCAACAGGTATATGAAAAAATGTTCAACATCACAATCATCAGAGAAATGTAAATTAAAACCACAATGAGGCCTGGGTGTGGTGGCTCATGCCTGTAATCCCAGCACTTTGGGAGGCTGAGGCAGGCAGATCACTTGAGGTCAGGAGTTTGAGACCAGCCTGGCCAACCTGGTGAAACCCTGTCTCTACTAAAAATACAAAAACTAGCTGGGTGTGGTGGTGCGTGCCTATAATTCCAGCTACTCAGGAGGCTGAGGTGGGAGGATTGCTTGAACCCAGGAGGAGGAGGTTGCAGTGAGTGGAGATTGTGGCACTGCACTCCAGCCTGGGTGACAGAGTGAGACTTCATCTCCAGAAAAAAAAAAAAAACAAAAAAAACCCAAACTAAACAACAAAACCACAATGAGATATTATCCCACTTAAAATAGAAATAAAATTACCAAGAAGACTAAAACAGCCAAACAACAAATGCTGGTGAGGATACAGGGAACAGTATCTTTTATACACTCTTAGTGGGAATGTAAAATGGTGCAGCCATTATGGACAGCATTATAGAAATTTCTCAAAAAATTAAAAGAACTAGCATATGACCCAGCAATTCCACTAGTGAGTATATATACAAAGACTAGGAAATCAGCATGTCAAAGAGACATCTGCACCCACAGTCTCACTGCAGTGCAACTCACAATAGCTAAGAGATGGAGTCAACCTGCATGTCCATCAATGGGTGAATGGATAAAGAAAATGAGGTGCATATACACAGTGGAATACTATACAGCCATAAAAAAGAATAAAGTTCTGTCATTTGAGGAAAGTGGATGAGGCTGGGGACACTATGGTACGTGAAATAAGCCAGGCCCTATAAGACAAATACCTCATGCTCTCACTTATAAGTGGGAGATTAAGACAAAGTTGGTCTCATCTAAGCAGAGAGTAGAATAGTGGTTACCAGGGAATGGGAAGGGTGATGGGGAGGGGGCAATAGGGAGAGACTGGCTAATGGGTACATAGTTACAGTTGGACAGAAGGAATGAGCTCTAGTATTCTATGGGACAGCAGGGGGACTATAATGCCTAATTTATTATACATTTCAAAATAGCTAGAAGAGAAGAATCAGAATTTTGCCAACATACAGAAGAGATGCATGTCTGAGGTGAGGGACATCCCAGGCACTCTGCTGTGATCATTACATGTTGAAATGGGATCATCTACATGTATTGAAATATCACATATGTCCCATAAATATGTATGTTATTATCTGTTAATTAAAAATAAATAAATAATATTCCCACAAAATTCACGTCCGCTCGGAGCCTCAGAATATGACCTTCTTTGGAGTTAGGGTCTTTGGAGATGTAGTCAAGTGAAGAGGAGGTTATTCTGGAGCAGGCTGGGCCCTGATCCCATGACTGGTATTCTCATAAGAAGAGACCCAGAGACACAGGCTGGGAAGACCATGCACCGATGGAAGCAGAGGTTGGGGCGGTGCGCCCACAAGCCAAGGAATGCCAGGCACTGGCAGAAGCTGGCAGGGGCAAGGAAGGAACTTCCCTGGGAGCCTTCAGCAGACCCAGCCCGGCCAACACCTGGCATTTGGATTTCTGCCTCCAGAGCTGTGAGAGAAGAATTTCCACAGTCCTCAGCCAACTGTGGTAACTGGTTATGGTGGGCCCAGGAAATAATACGATGTATAATACTGATCTGTCTCTATGCCAACACGGTTAGAATAGATCAATAGAATTCTTTGGCGGACGCGGTGGCTCATGCCTGCAATCCCAGCGCTTTGGGAGGCCGAGGCAGGTGGATCACTTGCAGCCAGGAGTTTGAGACTAGCCTGGGCAGCATAGTGAGACCCTGTCTCTACAAAAAATACAAAAATTAGCTGGGTGGGGTGTCGTGTGCCTGTGGTCCTGGCTACTAGGGAGGCTGAGGTGGAAGGCTCACTTGAGGCCTGGGAGGTTGAGGCTGCAGTGAGCTGAGATTGTGCCGCTGCACTCCAGCCTGGATGACAGAGTGAGACCCTGTCTTAATAATAATAATAATAAATAATGAATTCTTTTTTTTAATGGAAGAAAGAATCTAAGTGTTCATTCAAGGTGATGAACTGCCATCCTTCCAGAAACCCACTTGCTGGGTGGGGGCCTTGATGGTGGTGATGGGGGTGGGTGTGGGGGTTTCCTGGGTAGGTGAAATCTGCATGGTGCAGGGAGGAGGGCCAGTGAAAGAGACAGAGTGCTAGAATCAGAATCTTACATTCTAGTCCCGGCTCTGCCATTTCTGGTGCTGCGGCCTTGAGAGGGAACGTGACTTCTGTAAGCCTCAGTGGCCCCATCTGTTAACTCAGGCTCCCTACTGTAGAGGACGCTCCTGGGGAGTCGGGGAGGAAGTGCTTTCCAATCCCAGGAAATGCAGCTTGCAGAAGTTTGGTCGGGGGACCTCGACGGCTGCCTGGATCTACTGCCTGCTCAGGGATTGGGGCACCTCATAAATAAGGGTATGTGTCTTCTGGAGTTTTCCATCCACGTTTCAAAAGAGCGGAGCCCTCCTTCCATCAGCACGAGTCTCTACAGCATCGTGTTCCCCTGTGACCGTGTTTCGATGCATTTGTATCTGTTCCTGACTTTGGAGGTCGGTGGATGTCAGAGACCTGTTGGCTTGTGGTCCCTGCTGGCTCTTGTCCTGGAGGTCTTCTCAGCATCGTGCTGGTTCTAAACAGAGGCCCAGAAGGCCGTTCCCCACCTCTGCTGTCCCGGAGCCCCTTCCCTCTGGGAGTCTAGGTCAGGCCTTGCCCGAGGAGGGCGCAGGCAGCCTGGCAGGGGAGCCTCTTGGCGTGAGCTGGCCGTGGTCCCTGGCACTGTCCCAGCTGCCCAGGGGTGGCCCGGAAGGGTTCCCAGACCGCGAAATCTCGATGGGCCACTGTGTCTCAGCATGGGCTGCCTGGCTTTCCGCGGAAGACGTCTGGCCAATCCCAGAGCCACCAAATTTCCAGGCAGTGGGCTGTCCCATGTTCCCAAGGGCAACTGTGGGCTGGCTGCCACATGGCTCCTAACCTTGTGCCAGGCCTGCGGAGATGTAATTTGCATACGCCATGTCCATTAGAGACTGGGGAGTAGATAGGATTGCAACCCACAATTCCCAGATGAGGAAACTGAGGCACAGAGAAGCTGGTAGGTGGCCCAGCCAGGATGGGAAGCCAGGGTGGGAAGCGCTGAGACTCGGAGGGGGCGGTCTCCTCCCCAGGTGTTCAGACCTGCCTGGTGGTGCAAATGCCTCATCCGCATTCCTGCCTCTAGGTGGGGCACCTTGCACGTGTGTTCCCGAGGGCTGTGCCGGTGGCCCGGAATTCCTGGGCTAAAGAGCTGAGCACTCGCATTTTCTGACTCCAGAACTGTTGGTCAGAACCGAGGTGGGGTGCACAGGTCCTGCTGCCAGCCCAGAAAGCTCTGGTGTGTGACTCACCCACCAGCTGTTGCCTTTCCCTGCAGGTCAGGGAACGCAATGTGGACTCTCACTGCTTCTCCGGCGTGGAAACGGTACTCCTCTCTTCACCCTCTCCCTGGGGCTGGAATCCCTCCTGGACAGGCCTGAGGCATGTCAGGGGTCCCCCTCCCTCCCTGCTCTCACCACAGCACCCCCCACCCTCACCATGGGGAACCCCCAGCTTCCATCATCACCAAGCTCCCAGGGTCACTCTCAGGAGGGAACTGTGGAGAGGTGTTTGCACTCCTGGGCGTGTCTGGCCCAGGAGTGTCCAGGGTCTGGGAGGTGACCTGGTGCCAGATGGGACTGGGAGCTTCCTGAGGGTGGGGGCGGGGCTCACTCTGGTGCACCTGTGTTGCGTACGGCCTCATTCCTGTCATGCCTTGGGGTCTTTTTTATTTTCTTTTTTTGAGATGGGGTCTTGCTCTGTTGCCCAGGCTGGAGTGCTGTGGTGCAGTCTCGGTTCACTGCAACCACTGCCTCACCGGTTCAAGCCATTCTCCTTCCTCAACCTCCCGAATAGCTGAGATTACAGGCCACCACGCTTGGGTAAGTTTTTTTTTTGTTTTTTGTTTTTTGTATTTTCAGTAGAGACGGAGTTTCATTGTGTTAGCCAGGATGGTCTTGATCTCCTGACCTTATGATCCGCCCGCCTGGGCCTCCCAAAGTGCTGGGATTACAGGCATGAACCACCGTGCCCAGCCACGTCTTGGGGTCTTTCCCAAGGTTGTCATAGGAAGGTGTTTGTTGACAACTGAGACCTGGCTCCCTCCGGATTCTGATTCTGTCCCTCTCTTTGTGAGCCTGGCTGGGTCGGGCCCCCTGAGGCCTCATCCTTTCCTCCGGAAAACAAGAGGAGGACTCTGCTGATCCCCAGGGTCTCTCCCAGGGCAGCCTTAGTGGTTTGGGGGGTGACACTGCAGTCAGGTCTGGGTGGAAGTCCCAACTCCATCCCAGCCTTCCTGGGTGACACTGGGTGACCTGGCACCTCCAGGCCTCTGTTTACTCACCTGTCAAATGGAGAGAGCCCAGGGCCCTCTGGGTACCTGACACAGGCCATTCAGCACCATGTCTGCCACGTAGGGCGTGCTCCTCCTCTTCCTTCAATGTCATCACTTTAAATGATGAGGACAGTGAGTGACTGTTTTTTTTGGTGGGGTCTTATTGAGCCATAATTAGCACATAGCAAAAGTGGCCCTTTTTACAGTTTGATGACTTCTGACAAAGACATAATCATGCAATGACCACTGCCAGGCCCAGAAGTCCTTCAATGCTGCCCCTTGGCCAACGACACCTGCCCCCACCACAGCCCCTAGAAACCAATGACCTGGTTTTCATTTCTGTGGTTTTCTATCATGTCATAGAAATGGAAGTGTGTAGTGTGCAGCTCTCTCATGTGGCTCGATCACTCGTCATACGCATTTGAGATTCACCCATGTGGTTGCGTGTATCTGTAGGCAGTTCCTTTTTACTGCTGAATGTTGTGTGAACACTGCATGAAGGCTAGGTCGTATGAGTACGCCACAGCTCGCTTTCCCACTCACCAGTTAGTGGACATTCAGGTTGTTTCCAGTTGTGGCTACTACGAATAAAAGTAGAACGTTTGCAAAAAAAGTAAAAATGTTTGCAAAAGCTGCTGCAAACATTTGTATCTGGGTCTTTGTGTGCACATATGTTTTCATTTCTCTTGAGTACATGCCAGAGTGGGATTATCACTGGATTGTATGTTAATTGTGTATTTAACTTTGTAAGAAACTGCCAAACTCTTTCCCGACATGGGTGCATCATGTTAGGTTCCCAAAAGCAAGGTATGAGAGTTCTAGTTGCTCCACATCTTTGTCTACACTTGGTATTGTCAGTTTTAAACTTTAGCCACTTTAGTAAGTGTATGGTGGTTTTAATTTGCCTTTCCCGACTCTCTAATGTTGTTGAACATCTTTTCAGTTTGCCATCCAGTTGCTTACTTGCCGTCTGTTTTCTTCTTTGGTGAAGTGTCAGTTTGAATTTTGAGTATTTAAAAAATAGACATTGCTTATCTTATAACTGACTTGTAAGAGTTCTTCTGTATTCTGGATGAGAGATATTTATAATGTATGTAATTTGGAAATATTGTCTCCTAGCGTGTGGTTTGTCTTTTCATTTTGTTAGCAGTGTCTTTTGAGGATATGTTTTCATTTTGATGAGGTCTAATTTATGATTTTTTTCTTTTATACTTTGTGCTTCTTGAGTCCTAGCTAAGAACTCATGTGCAACTCAAAGTTGCAGAAATGAGACCTGGCTCCCTCCGGATTCTGATTCTGTCCCTCTCTTTTCTGCTCTATTTTCCTCCAGGGTTGTAGTTGTAGGTTTTACATTTAGGTCTGTGATCCATTCTGAGTTACTTCGGTGTGAATTCACTTTTGTCTATAGTGCCCTGCAGTGCCCACATCTTGTAGCCACCAGCAGCTGGCCAGGCTGTCTCGGTCACAGCTGCCCTTGTCCACGTGGGCAGCTGTTGACCCGTGCTGTTCTGCCACCTGTGAAGAACAGATGCAAAACTGTTAGGCTGTGCTGGGGCTTTTGGTGCCGGCATCAGCTTTTGCTCAACTGTTGCCCTCAGAACTGCGGGGTGACTGTATTAGTTCATTCCCACATTACTATAAAGAAATGCCTGAGACTGGGTAATTTATAAAGAAAAGAGGTTCAATTGGCTCACAGTTCCACAGACTGTACAGGAAGCATGGCTGGGGAGGCCTCAGGAAACTTACAATCATGGCAGAAGGTGAGGGGGAAGCAGGCATGTCTTCCACGGCTGGAGAAAGAAGAAGAGAAAATGGAAAGAGGCACACATTTTTAAACAACTGGATCTCGTGAGAACTCACTATCACCAGAAAAGCAAGGAGGAAATCCACCCCCATGACCCAGTCACCTCCTCCAGCACTGGGGATTACAATTCAACATGAGATTTGGATGGGGGCACAGAGCCAAGCCACATCACTGACCTTGTCCAGGGGACCCCAAGGCTGAATCCTGCCCACTGCTTAGAAGATGCAGTTGCTGGATTGCTGCAATCAGCCACCTCTGCCGTCCTTTCTAGCCCTGGGCAGCTGCCGCCTGCCTGCGCCCCAGGGGTTCTCCTCCTTCTCCCTGTTCAGCCTGGGGGCACCTTCTCCATCAGTGTGTGCGCTGAGCCACCCAGCCCACACAGAAACATTGTAATCAGACTCTATCCACTCTCCTTACCCCCCAGCAGGTTCCTGGCCCTATTTCTCAGGCGGGAAAGCTGGATTTACAAGAGAATGAGTTATTTGTCTAGGTAGAACAGTATGAGTGGCAGGGTTGGGAATCGATCCCTCAATGCCATGCAACTTCCCCAGGTCAGGTCTCACCACATCGGGCCGCCTAGATCTGCACCCACGTGGGAACCTGGGTATGATTCAACCAGCATCATTGGCAGGTGGTTATTTCAGGGTCAGGGTGCTGCCGGACCCCTCCTGGACAGTGGGTCTCTCCCGGGTTGTGAATTTCTTGTTTCGTGTCTCTTCCCTCAGTGACCCAGGGGGCTCTCACGTGGAGTCTCCGGAACAGCATCAATTCCTCATGATGATCCTGACAGTGGTGGACAGACTCTGTGTGCCCCAATGAGGTTGTGAGTCACACATATCCCTGTCCACGGCACCTGGTACACAGTAGATGCTCAATAATTGTTCGTGGCACAAGTGAATGAACTTGGAATCATCCATCTGGTGGAAATCCTAAGTTATAACAAAACCCCATGGACTGTGAAAGCCAGGGTCGGGGCTGGGCCTGCCGAGGCTTTGTCATCGAGGGGGTTTTGCTGCTGGTAAAGATGACTGCCCTGCTGCAGGGCCCACGTAGCCCAACATGTCTAGTATGTGGCAGGCTCTTAGTGGATGAGGAGCTGCCAACAAGAGTTCTGGGTGCAGACTTCTGACCTGGGCACAGGGGCAGGGTGATGAGGGGTCACAGCAGGCTCTTGGCCTCAGGGCAAAGGACAGTCCTCCTGACTCTGCTGTGTCTGATGGCCCTGGTGAACACTCTGCAGAAAAAACAGTGCTTGACCCTTTTGTTTTCTCCAGGGTTGGGATCCCTGATGTGGTTTGGCTGTGTCCCCACCCAAATCTCGCCTTGAATTGTAATGATCCCCACGTGTCAGGATGGAGGGGCCAGGTGGAGATAATTGAATCATGGGGTGGGGGCAGTTTCCCCTGTACTGTTTTTGTGGTAGTGAATAAGTCTCATGAGATCTGATGGTTTTATAGAGAAGAGGTCCCCTGCACATGCTGTCTCTTGCCTGCTGCCATGGAGGGTGTGTCTTGCTTCCCCTTAGCTTTCTGCCATGATTGTGAGGCCTCCCCAGCCATGTGAAACTGTGAGTCAATTAAACCTCTTTCCTTCATAAATTACCTTATCCTGGGTATGTCTTTATTAGCAGCAAGAGAACAAACGAATACAATCCCACAGAGAGCAGCGTTAGTGGTCAGAAGGAAGGTTCTGTGTTTGAGCAGGGACACTCAGGTACCCCATCCCAAGCACATGCTGTGACCTGGGTCAGGGTTACACATGCTGTGGTTATTTTGATTCCCATTATGTGGAGAACCAAGACCCAGAGCAGGAGGACACTGGCCTCAGACTTCTCAGCTCTGTAAGGAAGATCCTGCCCCTCAGCTGGGGAGGCCTGGATGGCAGTGGTGGCTGGGGAGGCACAGCAGGAGCAGGGCCTGATGGGTGAGTGCAGGCTGCATGCGGCCTCGCTGGGACCTTGTGGGAGGGGAGACCGAGTCTTGATGGGGGTTTGAGATACCCAGGGCCAGCAGAGGTAAGGAATAGGCCTGGGCTGCTTTCCTCCCACCCATGAGCTGGCCTTGGGTTCTGCTGACACGGCCCAGCCCTGAGACCTGGGTGGACAGGCAGAGAGGCTGTGTATACAGCAATGGCCTGGGGCCCTGCAGGGCTCAGGGTCCCCTGGTCTCAGCAAGGGCCTAGGAACGGCTAGAGAAGGGAACACACGTTTGTCAGGGGTCGTCCAGCTGCCAGGCTCGGTGCTGTGGCCTCTCCACCTGCAGCCTCGCCAGTCCGTCCAAGTTGGAGTTTCTCCGCTGGGGCAGTGCTATCCACACGTTGGACAGAGTCATTCTTTGTGGGGACCGTCCTGTACATTGTAGGATGCTTGACAGCATCCCTGGCCTCTACCCACCAGATGCCAGTAGCAACTCCCTCCCCTGCCTGGCATGACAACCAAATATATCTCCAGCCATTGCCAAGTGTCCCTCTGTAGATCCCCTGGGTGACAGCCACTGCTCCCCATCACCACCCTTTTTGAGAGGGGAAATTGAGGCTCCAGAGAGGCTGAGGACTCACTCGTGGGCACCTGGCACGTCCAGGGAGAGCTGGGGCTTGGTTAACTGACAGTTTCTCTGTGGGATAGGGATGACAAAGGTACCTTCTTTCTCCAGGGAGTCAGTGGGATACTCGTCAAGTGTGTAGCTGGGCTGGAAGCCCAAGACAGCTTGTCGCATTCCCCGCTGCGTTTTCAGGGCTTAGCGCTCTGCCTGGTGCAGCAGGTGCTCAGGGACTTTGTCTATGAATGGTGAGTGAGTGAATGAGCTGACACAGGAGCAGGTTCTGGGTTGGCCTCAGGTTCCCAACTCTGCCCTGCTTCCTCCTCGCGTGGCCTTCTGAGTGGTGTAGGTTCCTGCTGGAGGGTGTGGCTCTTGTCACCGTGTGTTCCCCTGTGACCGTGGTTCATTGCATTTGTATCTCTCCCTGGCTTTCGAGGTCTGGTGACATCAGAGGCCTGGGGCGGGGCTGGGTGGGTGTGCTGAGTTTGTGCGGGTTGTGTGAGCCTCCAGCTTTGGTGCACGTGTGTGGGTGCATGGAGTGAAGGCCTTTGGAGCACTGGGGCATTGAGGAGCAAGCAGGGGTGGTAGTTCCCGAGACAGGGCAGGCAGGACTGGGTGGACGTTGGAGCCAACCACTGCTTCCAGTCCTGGCTCAGACATGGGCGAGCGGAGTGAACTTGGGCGATGAGCTGAAGCTGCCTTTGTCTGTGGGAGGGGGATGACAGGGATGCCTTCTCGCCCCAGGGAGTCAGTGGGATACTTGTCAGGTGTGTAGCTTGACCCTGCTTCTACCTAGCAAGGGCCTGGTAAAAGTGAATTCTCATTCTTTCCAGAGGCAGGAGCTGCTCCAGTCATGCTCCTGCTGAGGCGTCATGAATCTGTCATTAGTATCATCTGTACTCCTGTACCAATGGCCCAGGTCAGGGGCATGAGGGAGCCAGCAGGCTCTTGTCCTCAGGGGCTCCTTCCTGTGCTGTGGACGCTCTTCAAGGCTATAGGAGTGAACGCCATATCAAAGTGTATGTCAAGTTCACTGTATGGGGCCCAGGGGAGGGTAAAATTGTGGCCAATCATCAGAGCAGTCTTCCCAGGAGTGGGAATGGAGGTGAGCTTGACCCTGGCTTCTGAGGAAAGGAAAGACTCTGAAAAACCAAGGGGATATGTATCAATTGTTTACTGTTGCACAACAAATTTCCCCAGCACTTAATGACTTAACACAATAAGAAACATCTGTGATCTCACACAGTTTCTGCGGGTCACGAATTTGGAAGTGGCTTAGCTGGACAGGCCTGGCTCTGGGTCTCTCATGAGGTTGTGGTCAAGGCGTTGGCCAGGCTGCATCATTTAAAGGCTTGATCAAGGCCAAGGATCTGCTTCCAAATGCATATTCTCATGTGTTTGGCAGACTGGTGGGAGGCCTCAGCTCCTGGCAACCGAGACCTTTCCACAGTAATGCTTGAGTGTCCTCACAACATGGCGGCTGATTTTCCCCAGAGCATATGATCGAAGAAGCTACAACATCTTTTACCATCTAGCCTGGAAAATCACACCCCATCATTTCTATTCGTTGCAGAGGTCAATCTTATCAATTGTGGGTAGGGGCACACAAGGGTGTGGATACCAGGGGAGAGGAATATGGAAGCCATCTCAGAAACTGGAAGATGATGCATTTCTGGTGGGGTCCCTGTGTGAGCAGTGGGGATGAGTGTGAGGGGCAGGGAGACTGGCCTGGCCTGAGTGAGTGAGAGGCTGGTGTAAATGACGAGGGTAGGAGGACTAGTCAGTGTGATGGGGACCTTGACATCCAGGTGAAGAGTCAGGGGCTTGGTCCTGTGGGTCCGAGGAAGAGAGAGTGACTGAGAGGCTCACACAGATCCGTGTTTCCCTTCTGGCTTCACTGCTTAGGGAAGTGGTCCCCCTGGCCAGCTGTGGGGCCTTTGTGGTCTTACAGAATCTCTCTGAGTCTCAGTATTCTCATCTGCCTGGTGCAGGAGCCAGTAAGTGGACATGCTCGGAGTCAGTCTCGAAGGGGTTAGAGTGCGGGGTGGGGGCGGCATGGAGGGGGAAGGGATGGTGGTGGTTCATTCACGTGGTATTTTGGGACCGTTAATGTGGCAAGGATGTGCAAAGATGATTGGCAGGGGAAGACCCAGCCGCCAGGAGCCTGGGTGCTGTTTTAAGAGAGCCTCGTGACATATCTCAGGACCCAGCACCCAAGTGATGTGGCTCTTCTGCCTGGTTTCTCCCCACCTGTTATATTTGACATATTCTTAGGGAAGCGCCTAGGTGGTGGGCTATCCTCGTGTGCCTGAGGCTTGCCTACTGGGGACACTGGGAAATATCTCTGAGCACATGACCTAAGTGATGTGACTCTCTTTTTCTGCCTGGGCCTTCACAATAGAAAGATTTTGACAAATTGTTGAGTGCAGCACACAGAATATGCGACCTTTGCCCTCCCGTGGCTTTATGGCACGGCATCTCTGTGTGCCCATTTGCAGGGTGAGGGGACTGATGCCCGGGCAGTGGCTCTCAGCGCAGTGTGGGAGGTATCAAAATGGGCCAGATCTCAATGGAGCGGGAGGTGCCTGAAACAAGGGGAAGCTCCCCCTGGTCCCGCCACCCCCTCCGCGGGGACCCCCACGTCTCAGCTTCCGTGTGTCCTCACCCAGCACATCCTCTGGAGGTGGTGGGAAGCTGGGGCCGCCACTTGGGCCTGCCCACCCCGCATCTGCTCCAGACACTTCCAGCTGCTCCCACTGCTTTTGGGGGTGTAGTGGCACCCAGATTTCCACAGGCCTTGAAACCCCCTGACCTCTCCTTTGACCCCACCATCCAGGTGCTCCAGGAGCTTCCGGAGGTGTGAGGCTGACAGTTTCAGGGAGAGCTGCCCCACGGCCGGGCCAGAACCCAGGTGTTTGCTCAACAGGAAAGATCAGAGCAACGAGCTGCCCTGTGGAGGGTTATCTTAATCCCTGGTTTCCTTTTCATACCCTCCTAGCTCCCCTCCTGCTCCTGAAACAAATCTCAGCGTTCCACAAGAGATTTTAGGAGCCAGAAGTGCCCAGGCCTCATAGACTTTCCATTGTGGCTGAAGGAGTTCATTTCCTGATAGTCGGAGAAGCGTCCTTGCCGCCTTATGCAATGTGGCTTGGCTGGGGAGCCTGCATTGTCCCGAGCTCCCAGCCACAGAAAAGGACATTATTGCACCGAGTTAGTTGGAAACATTAGACACATCATCCAGGCTTAGCCTACACGATGTGTAATTTCAGATTACCTAGCTGAAAGTCGGAAATGAGGTGGAGGGCTCAGGCAGGCAGGGGTGGAGAAGGAGGAGGAGGGAGATAAAAATGGCTCCTGGCAGGCTTCCTTACCTGCGATAGCCAGATCTCTACCTAAAATGGCAGAAGCCAGGTTCAGAGGAAGAACCTGGAGACCCCTGATGTGGGCTCGGATCCCAGCTCTGAGGGGCTTGGTTCAAGTTCCTTAACGTTTTTGTGCTGTAGTTTGCTAAATACCTGCCTCGTGGGAATGACTGTGGAACCATCTCGAAATGCTGAGCACGGGGACCGTGCTACCAGTTGTGGGCCCAGGCTGGTCTCTCTTCTCCCTTCCTAAGAGAACTCTGGAGGCAGTGGTGTTAGAAATGGGCCCAGGGAAGTTTCCTGACCTTCCAGCTGCCTTGAAACCAGGGCCTCTCTGAGAAGGCGGCTGGGACTCTGCAACCCGAAGGACCAGGAGCAGGCAGCAGGTGGAAGATCTCTTCTCTAGGTCAAGTTCAGGGCACTGACCAGGCCTGGGCAGTTGCCCTTAGGTTTAACGTAACAGTGGGGGATTTGTCTCCATTCTTTGAGTTTGCCCCATAGGTACTCTACCTTTTCTCTCTTTTTGTGGCTTTGTCCAGATTGTTTTTCTTTTGAGATAGAGTCCCGCCGTATTGCCCAGGCTGGAGTGCAGTGACGTGGTCTTGGCTCACTGCAATCTCCGCTTCCCGGGTTCAAGCAATTCTCCTGCCTCAGCCTCCCAAGTAGCTGGGATTACAGGCACCCGCAACCATGCCTGGCTAATTTTTTGTATTTTTAGTAGAGACGTGGTTTCACCATGTTTGCTAGGCTGGTCTTGAACTCCTGACCCTGTGATCCGCCTGCCTTGGCCTTCCAAAGCACTGGGATTACAGGCGTGAGCCACCGGGCCCAGTCCAGATTGTTTATTTTTCTTCTCATTTTATTTTCCCCTCCTCTACTGCTTTGGAACTCACACATTCAATTTCTCTTCTCATGGTGGTGACCCTAGATATTTTGGATCAACTCAATAATTTGTCTCAGATGAAAATTTGTCCCAGAATATCTGTACTAAAACATACTAAGACCAAAAGTCAAAACATCATATTAGTTAACAAAAAATTGTTGTGATAGATGCAATAAAAGGGAATTGAAAGGATTGTTATTATTATTATGTTTTTTGAGACAGGTCTTGCTTTGTCATTCTGGCTGGAGTGCGGTGGCGTGACTTCCGTTCGCTGCAACCTCTGCCTCCCAGGTGCAAGCAGCCTCCTACCTTAGCTCCCCCAGTAGCTGGGACTACAGGTGCACACCACCATGCATGGCTAAGTGTTGTATTTTTTGTAGAGATGGGGTTTTGCCATATTGCCCAGGTTGGTGTGGAACTCCTGGGCTCAAGCAATCCATCCACCTTGGCCTCCTCAAAATGCTAGGGTTACAGGCATGAGCCACTGCGCCTGGCGGAAAGCATGATGTTAAAATCAGTTGTGCCATATACATTTGTCCAAATATGAGGCCAGCAAACTGTTACTGAGCCGTGGGCTCGCTGTCCGATACCACGGCACGGGCTTCTGGAGAAAAGAAAGAGCTTTACTGCGAGTCAACGGCAAGGAGACCGCAGGCAGTGCTCGAATCTGTCGCTCTGATCCGGGGTAGGTCGAGCTTTTATGGCATCTGTCACTAGTCCCAGCGGATGCCCACACACCTGGTCTACCAGGTTGGCAGCATTAACAGGCGATTAAAGCGTTTTCTCTTGCGCACACCTGGGCAATTCTGGCTTTGCATCACCAGTGACAACGTACTCAACGGTTTATCAGTTTGAGCTGGTCTCACGGTTACAATGTATTGTAGCGTCCACATTACCTAAAATTCATACTTGCCTCTCTGTAGCACGGCGGCGACGATACTTGCTTTTGTGGCTGAAACAGGGCTCTTGATTTGCCAGTAATAACCTGGACCACCAAACTGGCAGGTGCCATTCAAAATAACGCTTGCACACGTCACAACAGAAATGATAGATTCTGACCACACGATGAGCTGAAATTCCAGTAAGAGCAGTCGCTGCTTTCTTTGTGGCTTCTGTAGACCCTAAGAATGGAAGGGGGAGCCAGGTCAGGGTTTGCTTAGATTTCCCCAGATATTCCCCATGCTTTTTGCTCACGATGTTTTCTTGCACCTTAAACATTCCTTCTGGGGTAATTTCTCTTTGATGTGAAATATGTCCTTTGGAATTGTCTTCACTGACAGTTAATTAGTGCAAACATCTTAATTTTCATTTGTCTAAAAATACATCAGTGAAATTAGTCCATTCCTTTCCTTTTTGATTTGTGCTTTTTAATGTGTTGTTAAGATGTCCCTGCCCCCGGGGCTCTAAAATGCTACTCTGTATTGTTCTCCAAATGTTTCATAGTTCTGCCTCTCATGTTTAATTGCTAAACCACTCGAAACTGATTTTTGGGTGAGGTGTGAGGTAGGGGCCTATGGTGGTCATTAGTGTTCTTACCACAGTATTTGGAGCTTTAAATAGCTCAGGCACGTGGTAGGATTTCCAATCTTTACCAAATTCCGTCTTAGTTATCTATGCTGTGTAACAAATTACACAAACTTAGTGACTTAGAGAAATACCCACTTATTAGCTCACAGTTGTCTAGGACAAGAAGTCCGGGTTTTCTGCTTGGATTCTCACCAGGCTGACATCAAGATGGTGGCTAGGACTAAGGTCCCCAACTGGAGGCTCTGAAGAGGAATCTGCTTCCAAGCTTATAGGGTTGTTGATATAATTTAGTTGCTTTTGGTGTAGAACTGAAGTCCTTGCTTTATTGCTAGCTATCATCCAGAGCCACCCTCAACTTCTAGAAGCTACCCTCAGATTCTAGCCTATGCCCCTCGTCTCACAGTATGGTAGCTCACTTTTTCAAAACCAGCAGAAGAATCTTGCTCCACTGGGCTATGATGGAGTCTTATATGGTGTAACCTAATCATGGGAATGGCTATCCAATCACATTTGTTAGGCTTGAACATGTGACTTGGTGCCACCTAATCATGGGAATGATTATCCAATCACATTTGTTAGGCTTGAACATGTGACTTGATTTGGCCAATGGTGTGCAAGCAGAGTGGGGCGTGTCACTTCCTGAGAGAAGCTTTAAGAGCTGTGTGGGCACCTGCCACATGTCCTTCCCTTGGCCTCTGTAATTGGGGAGGTGTTTGTAGGGATAAAGCCTCAGGTCCCCAAGAGACCGTGACGGGCAGTACTTTCTTCCTGAGTTTCCCACACTGACTTTCTAACTAGAAACCTTGATAGAGTCTGTTCTTACTTTGAATAACTTGTTTGTAGATTATTTTGGAATTTCAATGTAGATAATTGCGTTATCTGTGAATAATGACAGGATTTTGTCTTCTTTTCAAGTCTTTATGTTTTTTTTTTTTGCCTTGTTGTCCCAGTTGGGGCCTTCAGTACATCTGATGAATTTGACATTACAATTTAGAGTTTATGTTAATAAAAAAACACCATAAGGACCAGGCACGGTGGCTCACACTTGCAATCCCAGCATTTTGGGAGTCTCAGACGGGTGGCTGACTAGAGGTCAGGAGTTTGAGACCAGCCTGGTCAGCACAGCAAAACCTCATCTCTACCAAAAATACAAAAACTAGCTGGGCGGGGTGGCTCATGCCTGTACTCCCAGCTACTCGGGAGGCTGAGGCAGGAGAATTGCTCGAACCTGGAAGGTGGAGGTTGCTGTGAGCTGAGATTGTGCCACTGCACTCCAGCCCAGGCGACAGAGCGAGACTCTGTTTCAAAAACAAACAAACAACACCATAAGAAGCATGAAAAGACAAACTGCAAACTGGGAGAGAAGACACTGCAAAGCTTAGAATGGACAAATAATTTGTATGAAGAAAATGAATGTTTTCATAAAGGTTTTATTATTATTCAGATATGTCGAGGCCAACAGATCAGGAGATAACCATCATTGAAAAGACAGTTTGTTACTCACAGATCTGAAGAGGAGGGGGGCATGCTGCACCCCGGGGCAGATGGGGGGCTCTGGGAAGCACGAGAGTTGGTCAGGAGGGATAGGAACTGAGGGGAAAGTGTGGGCAAGAGCCTTGATGGTGGTTTCTGTAGGAAGAAACGAGTCAGGCAGGGCAAGCAGGCACAGGATGGGCTAGTTTGAATAATGTAACAGGCTCTGGGCACAGGGGCTGTCCCTGCCTGTCTCATACCTGGCCCCGGGGTGATTATGGCAGGAGGATGGTAGCCCTGAGTATGAGAACCTGATAGAGGAGGTAGTTGCAAGTGTGAACTCTGGATTAGTTGGTTTGCATTTGAAAGGTGTACTCACAGTGACATCATTTCTAGAAATTGGCTGATTCTGGGAGGGGCCATCCCTCCAGGGTCAGCAAGTTCACAAATGTCAAAGAATCACCTTATAGGAAAAAAAGGTAATGGTTAATACAGTGAAGAATGCCTACAAATTCCTAAGAAACAACGAAAGACTCAACTGGTGCTTTACAAGAGAAGAAACCCAAAGCCAATCAGCATAAGAAAAGTCACTATGAAAATGGAACTCCCAACTACACACGGAGACACCATGTCTGTCCCACCACCACTGGCAAGCACTCAAAAGCCCGCATTGGTGAGGATGAGAAATGTCAACCTTAAACAGTGAGATTCAGAAAATACGATTAATTGTAGAGATTCTTTGAGCCCAAAGCTTGAGGATGGCCACTTGGGAAAAACACTGACTCCAAACGAATGAGGTCAGTGTTCCAAGGTGGAGAAGTTAAGGTTTCTCTTACACAGGCGGAGACAGAGAAATGTCAGCAGGATCGCAACATTTTTCATACAAGACCAGTGCACACATTACAGTGATTTGATTGGCTACAGATTGCTACATTCCAAGAAAAATACTTTCTTACTCCACGAGGAGGGCTAGAAATTTGAGGGGTTCATATCTCTGAAGTCGTTTGGTCTTCTGAATTATTTATAGGGGGAAAAAAAGGCAGAATTTGCAGTTGCATTCCACGTGACTCAAGTTGCATAGCCACACTCCTCTCAAGGCTCAGAATACAGTTCCAACAGCATTAAATCTGAATTCTTTAATTTCACAGAAACAACTGGAACGAACTACCTCCCCCCAAAAGGTATTATTGGAGGTGTCCATGAAGCAAGATGCAGATTCTTTTCAACTAAGCACAAACACTCATCGGTATGTTCCCAAGAGAAACCTCTAGCATGTGTCTCTATTTAAGCATTTTTGGTAGAGTATACAATTCTAGGTAGTCATTTCACTATAGCACCGTGAAGATGTCATTCTACCATCTCCCACTTATCCATTGCTGTTGAGAAGTCAGCTGTGGGTCAACCTTGCCTCTCTGGCTGCTTCTAAGCTACACTCCATTGTAATAACCGTCCCTGATGTCCTATAATTTGCTATCTTGAAACCACAGGCCAAACTATAGCCAGGCTTGTTTCTGTCCTTACTATCCTTGTGTTTTCATGGGTGCACAAAAATCGTATCACAAATCCTTTGGCCACAACCCCCAACATCTGTGTTCTGTCTTCTGCCCCATAGAGGACACCCCCACTTAACTTTCCACCATCAAGGTGAGAGTCTTGGTTACTGTGATACTTTATTGCTATTATTACTATGGCAATAAAGACTCTCACCTTGTGTTTCCCTGCTCCCTCTTTCTCCTGACCAACGCTGGTGCTTCCCCATGTAGCCTCACATGGTGCGGCATGCCCCCCGCTCCTGGGAACTGTCAGTAATAATCTTCTTTCAAGGCAGCTGTCTCCATGTCTGCCATGTTAATGTACCTGATTAAAACAAAAGCCCAGGTACATTTAAAAACATCTCTTGGTACCGTATGGTGTCACTATGGTGTCCCCAGGTATGGATTGCTTGTCACTCATCCTATGTTGGATTCTTTGGGATGCCTGAATCTGGGGATTGATGTCTTTCATTTGTTCTGAAAAAGTCTCAGCCATTTTTCCTTCAGATCTAGCCTTTGCCCTGTTCTGTTCTCTCCTACTGGAGCTCCTAGGACCATATGATGTACCTTTTACTCCACCCCCATGCGTGTTGGCAGCGCCTTCTTGTTTCCCATTGTCTCTCTGTGCTGTATTCTGGACCATAGCTCAGATCTGTCTTTCAGTTCACCAACATAACTTTCAGCTGTCTGACCGTCTGTTAAATATCAACTAATATATTTTTCATCTCTGAAATTACATTTTGGTCTTTCCAAATCTGCTTGGTCATTTTATAATCCCTTGCTCTTTATGTTTTAAATATTTTCTCTTAATCCTTTAATCATGCTTATTTTATGTTATATTCTGGTAATTTTGACAGGTCTTGCTGGGTCTGATTGTGCTTTCTGTTGTTTCTGTTGGCAGCAAAAACCTTCTGATAGATGGATGTTCATCTAAGTGATTCATGCTAACCAGCACGATGGAGCTTTTTTTCCCCTTCTTTTTAAATTTTTTTTTTTTTTTAATTCTTAGCATGGAGGAGCTCTATGGCATATTCTGAGCAATGTCCTGGTTTCTGTTGTCTTCAGTTGCATCGCCCAGTGTGGGACAGGCAATCTCATGTGCATGACAGCTTCTTTTCAATGCTACATTGTACCACAATACTTTTGAAGTTATTTAAAGTGAAAATTAGGGATCCAAACTTAGGTTATGTGTCAACCAGGTGTGGGGATGCAAGGCCAAACCTGGTGGAGGTGAATAGATTATTGTTCGTGCTCAGCTGAATTCATACAAAAGCAGGGAATGGCAACTTCATTTCTGTCTCCTCCTTTCTGAAGGATCCGATAATTAGTTTTCATATCTACTAGAAGCTATACTTGATTTCAGAATTATCAAAGTATGAAAAATACATGCCTCAGAACCGAGGGCTTATGGGCATTCTAAGCGTGCTATGCCTTGGAGGGAACCCCAGTGGCCTTTGGTCCCACATGGGCCATCAAAGAGCAAATCATGTCCCTACTTTGAATGGTCATGTCCATTCTGAAAGGTCCACCAATTCTCAATATTAGGTCCTCTGGATGTGTTGATGTCCAGTCACACGTGAGGGATCAGTCAGGCTGGGCTAAGTCAGTTAGGTGGTGCATGACCCCATGGCGCAGTGGATCTCAGCAGCATGGGTGGATTTCTCTGCCATATTACACATCCCACCTGGGTCAGCTGAGACTGCTCCATGCTCTCTTCACTCTAGGACCCGGGCTAGTGCAGGAGCCTCCTTCTGGAATAGTGCTCTGCTCCTAGAAGAGGGAAAATGTGGCAAACTATATCCTGGCTCTTTTTTTTTTTTTTGAGACAGAGTCTCGCTCTGTTGCCCAGGCTGGATGGAGTGCAGTGGCGTGATTTCAGCTCACTTCAACCTCTGCCTCCTGGGTTCAAGTGATTCTTCTGCCTCAGCCTCCTGAGTAGCTGGGACTACAGGTATGTGCCACCACACCTGGCTAATTTTTTTTGTATTATTAATAGAGATGGCTTTTCACCATACTGGCCAGGCTGGTCTCGAACTCCTGACCTCATGATCTGCTGCCTTGGCCTCCCAAAGTGCTGGGATTACAGGCATGAGCCACCGCACCAGAAAGCGACAGGAGTATTTCCTTCCTCATCTCACTGGCCAAAGTGAGTCTTATGGCCACTCCTGAGTTCAGCAGGGTGGTGACAGGGAGTCTGCAGGGCAAGGAGGCTGGGGCATGGGGGAGGAGTGATGGAGCCACCTCACCTGGCTCAGCGTCTTCACCTGGGGCTCTGCTCGGTCACGGGAGCCTGGGTGTGAACTTTCAAGTCAGGGCTCCCAGAGGCAACAGATATGTTTTATCTCTCTCAGCCTCGCAGGCTTTACGTGTGCCAGAAATGGACGTGGATGTGGAGGCGCCCTGTGGGCTGTCATGCTCTCTGTGACTATATGGGGTTATTGGTGTTTTGATCTTTGTTAATAGCCCAGTAGTGCTTGCTGCTAAGGAAATGTAACGTGACATTCAGCAGGACTTGGGAAGGTGTCGCACCTGTGAGTGCACATAGGTTAGAGGTGGGGGCTGGCCACATGTGCCCTGCTTCCCGTTTGCCTTCTTGGAGCTCCTGCAGCCATGTGGGTACCTCAGCCCTCAGCGGATGTGTCAAGCTTGGACCCTGCCTGTGGAACCAATGCAGGGGCTGCTGGGCCCTTCCGATTCTCTATTGCGGGAGCCTGGGGCTGGGAGACCAGGACGGCAGAGTGTGGGTGCTGGACTTATTTATGGGTGAGGCTGACAGTGCCTTTAGGCTCAGGCAGAGCAGAGGGAGCTGATAAGCAGAGAGAAAGAGAAGGTGGAAGAAGTCAGGCAGAGAGACCCAGTGCCTTAGAAGGAGAGGTGGCCACTATGCTTCCTGGTGAGCTTCCAGGGGATGTGCCTGAGTTAGCCCCCAGCTGGTGGATGTGCCTAGGCTAGCCCCCAGCCACAGGATGGGCACCAGCTAGCCTCTAGCCAGGGGATGTGCCTGAGCTAGCCCCCAGTTGGGATGGGTCCGAGCTAGCCTCCAGTGGGGGTCATGCCTGGGCTAGCCCCCAGCCACAGGATGGGCCCCAGCTAGCTTCTAGCCAGGGGATATGCCCGAGCTAGTCCCCAGCCAGGGATCATGCCTGGGCTAGCCTGAGCAGCCTCTTCTTCCTGGTAAGTGAGCATTGTCACCCATTGACAATGGAGTCTCTGGGAGGCTCTGAATACGTGTCCCTCACGGTGGCTGTAAGCCCACAGCCTTTCTTTCTCTTTCTCTTTTTAAAAAACTTTTATTTTAAATTTATGGGTACACATGCAGGTCTGTTACATAGGTAAACTTGTGTCATGGGGGTTTGTTGTACAGATTATTTCATCACCCAGGTATTAAGCGTAGTACCCATTAGTTATTTTTCCTGATCCTTTCCCTCCTCCCCTCTCATTCTCCACCTTCCAAACAGCCCCAGGGTCTGTTCCCTTCTTTGTGTCCATGTGTCCTCATCATTTAGTTCCTACTTATAAGTGAGATATCATGCAGTATTTGGTTTTCTCTTCCTGTATTAGTGTGCTAAGAATAAAAGCCTATACCTCCATCCATGTTCCTGCAAAGGACGTGTTATCATTCCTTTTCATGGCTGTGTAGTATTCCATGGTGTATATGTGCCACATTTTTTTCCTCCAGCCTGTCACTGATGGACATTTAGGTTGAGTCCATGTCTTTGCTCTAGTGAATAGTGTCACAATGAATGTACATGAGCGTGTGTCTTTATAATAGAATGATTTATATTCCTTTGGGTATGTATCTTGTAATGGGATTGCTGGATCAAATGGTATTTCTGTCTCTGGTCTTTGAGGAATTGCCACACTGTCTTTAACAGTGGTTGAGCTAATTTACACTCACACCAACAGTGTATAAGTGTTCTTTTCTCTCCACAGCCTCACTAGCATCTGCTGTGTTTTGACTTTTTAGTAATAGCCATTCTGATTGGTGTGAGATGGTATCTCATTGTGGTTTTGATTTGCACTTCTCTAATGATCAGTGATGTTGAGCTTTTATTCATATGATTGTTGGCCACATGTATGTCTTCTTTTAAAAAGTGTCTATTCATGTCCTTTGCCCACTTTTTAATAGGCTTTTTCCTACACGAAAATTAAAAATCCAGAGGCATCACTCTCCCTGACTTTGAAATATACTACCAGGCTACAGTGACCAAAACTGCATGGTAGTGGTACAAAAACAGATACACAGAGCAATGGAACAGAATAGAGAACCCAGAAATAAGACTGCACACCTGCATCTATCTGATTTTTGACAAACCTGACAAAAACAATCAATGGGGAAAAGATTCCCTATTCAATAAATGGCGCTGGGATAACTGACTCGCCATATGCAGAAGATTAAAACTGGACCCCTTCCTTACAGTATACACAAAAATTAACTTGAGAGGGATTAAATGCTTACATGGAGAACCGCGAACTGTAAAAACCCTGGAAGACAACCTAGGCAAGCCATTCAGGACATAGGCATGGGCAAAGATTTCACGATGAAGATGCCAAAAGCAATTGCAACAAAAGCAGAAATTGACAAATGGGAACCCATTTAAATGGAAGAGCTTCTGCACAGCAAGAGAAGCTGTCAACAGAGTAAACAGGCAACCTAGAGAATGGGAGAAAATTTTTGCAAACTACGTATTGGACAAAGGTCTACTATCCAGAATCGATGTGGAACTTAAACGAGACCACAGACTTTCTAAGGTGACAGGAGATTCTCCTCGTGGCACGTACTCGGTGACCACAGGGCACTTCCCGGTGACTCAGTCCCACTCTGAGAGCCCTGCGGGTCAGGGGGCTCTCATGCCCATTGTCCTTGGGCTGGGGCCCCGTTCTGAAGCTGCCTCCTGCTCACTCTCACAAAAATCATTTTGCATGCACATGGCAGGCCTCAAACGTGTCTCCCTGTTCTTGTCTCCACCGCTTGCCTTCCTATTTTATTTAGAAATCGAGAGAGAATCTCGGCTTGGGAAATGGCTGAGATTTCCCCCAGCTTAGTGTAATTCTTTTATCTTTTTTTTTTTCTTTAAATTTAATACCATTAGGTCATCTCCTTTTAAAAAACATTTCTGGGAAAATCCTTATTTTGTGTATTTCTCAAGCATCATGACATTCCGTCTCAGAGTAATGGCCCAATCACTTCCTTCCAACTCCCCTTCAAATTCCCTGTTGGCTTTATCTCTTGCAAATGCCTCGGTGCTGCAAAGCAAACTCCCCCTCCCCCCCCCCCCCCCCCCCCCCCTCTGGGGACAAAGAAAGGGCCCCATACTCTCACTGAGGCCTTTGGGCAAACCAGATACATCATCACAGCCTAAGACGTGGAGGCCCAGGACCCTTCAAAGGTGCCTGCTCCAGAGTCGGCACAAACCTCTGCCTATTAACTCTTTCAAAGAGCATTTGTCGGCTGTGAAAGCCGTCTGGGTTCATTGATTAAAAAAAAAAAAAGGTATTGTCTTTAGGGCTGCTGAATATATTAATGAGTTGTCACGGAGGGCAGTTGGGATTTGCAAAGGGCTACAGTTACCGTTCACCTACTTGTTGCCTTAAAAGATAAAATAATGTTCACATGAAGACAGAGCTTTCAGGCACCCCAGAACACGCTTCATCGGAGGCGCCAGCAGGATTCTACTCTTCCTAAAAGCCCACAGAGTTAAGCCGAAGTGGTTAATATGCCTGTGTCTGCCTCCTCCTCCTGTATTCTAATGTATGAACCCGCTCATTCAGACGTGAGTGGGGCTGGGGCACAGCTTGCCTTCCCTGGGCAATTGTGTACGGCCCCCGCTGAAATGTTCCTAAAAACACGACTTTGTAAACGCTTATGCTCCACTAGACATCCTGTGCGTCTAAGTCCTTGTCGCCCAGTGTCCCGAGTGGGGTTCACTTTGCGTCTTCACACCCAGGGACTCTCAGCCCGAGGTGAGGAAAAGGAAGGGGGGTTATTAAGAATTCTGACAAGGTAGGCTGAATAAATTGTGTTTTCTTTGTGAGCCTTAATCCGGTGTTGTATTGGCTTCTTGGACATGGCTAATTTATTTGGAATTTCATTCTGTTCCTGACAGCGTCCTTGACTAGCTGTTTGATCACCCCGAGCAAAGTTACATACCAGCTTTCAGCCGCTGGGAGGGCAGCGGTGTCCTTTTTCTCAAGTACCTTCTCCTGGGTCGGGCTTTATGCCTGCAGCAGGACGTCTCAAACGGCTGGGGCCATCCCTTGTTAGGGAGAGAAACCGCCCGGGCAGGGGTCTCCCTCAATGAGGAAGCCCTCCACTTCCCCCCACTCGTCGCACTGTTCGTGATTTTAATCTGCTTTTGTGGCGCAGGAAGAAAGAAAATTAATTTTCGCCCGTCTGTGTGTAGGAAGCATTTCAGTGGAAACCCGGTTTGAAATGCATGTTCTGTTGATCTCGGCGGCCTGCGCCGGCTGGGTTTTGAGATACAGCGTTCTCAGGGGAAGAGGTGTCTGGCTGCAGGCCTTCACGGGGTGCGAACTCAGACTCCCCGTGGGCCCTGGACGGGGTCCCCGTGTCCTGTGCTCCGTCTTGGCAGAAGTAAGAGCTGATGATGTTGATGCTTTCCCAACTCACCCATCTCTGTGATGGTTGACTTTTTTTTTTTTTGGTTAAAGCAAGCATATTTTGCTTTTGCAAAAAATAAAGAAAAAAAATAATGATTTTCAACAGGACCCTGACATGTCTGGGAATGCCTTGCTATCAACAAGGTTGTAGCGGATGGTCATATAATTTTGGCAGGATCTGCTCTAAGGAAAACATGCGCTTCCTTGAATTTGGCCTCCCCGCCCAGATGCACGCGGCTGTCCTTGCTGAGAGTCTTCTAGGTGCCTGGAACCGTGCAAATCCTGGGGGCTTCGGTGAGAGTTCGAGTTCTAGAAACACATGGAAGAGTGCAGAGGATGTTGGTGCTATGAAAATAACAAAGAAAACCAAGCAACCCACCGAAGCCCCGGGGGCGTGCCTGATGGTCCCTGGGGGAGGGCGATCAACGGTGGTCCTGCATTTGAGTCAAGTCCAGCTCATCTCTGTGACATTTGGGCAGGGATTTCCCCTGCAAAACACTCTCATCCCCAGCCTTGCTTGCAGAAGCTGGGGACGGATTATTATCCCGTCACCTTTTTTTTTTTTTGAGACAGGGTCTTTGCCTGTTGCCAGGCTGGAGTGCAGTGGCTCGATCATGGCTCACTGCAACCTCTGCCTCTCAGTTTCAAGCGAGCCTCCCGCCTCAGCCTCCTAGTTAGCTGAGACTACAGGTATAGGCCACCACACCCAGCGAATTTTTTTTTTTTTTTTAGAGATGGGTTTTTTTCTTGATGCCCAGGTTGGCCTCGAACTCCTGAACCTTCTCACCTTGGCCTCCCAAAGTGCTGGGATTATTTTCCCCTTTTATAAATGAGGAAACTGAGGCTCAATGATGATTCAATGGAGACCAGCTTGCGTGGGGCTCATGGGAAGCTGCTCATGGGGTTCTTGGGGCTCTGTCCCTGGCTGTCACCTGTACAGAGGGCTGGTCCGGGGTGGGGAGCAGGCTTTGGGGGCAAGAACTTGGGCCTCCTCATTGCTTCCACCCCAGGCCCTCCCCACGGAGCTCACCTGTGGAGAGGGTTTCCTCTGCCAGGCATTTTGTTAGGAAACTGTAAGGGAGGGCGCGTCACTCACTGCTGTATCAACGGTGAACATTTGGGTGCAGGAAGATGCCTTGGCTGTTTGAGGTCCTGACGGTAACTTGCATCCCCTGATCCATCCTCAGAGGCCCAGGGCTGGGAGCCCCCACCGCGCAGCTCCATGCGCTCCATGCATTCCCATTGGCGGGGTCTGGATCTGCGCCCATGGGTCCCTCGTCATGCTTATCCCGGATTATATTCAGAGGTGGATGATTCAGGGAGGATGTGACAGGGAATAACGGGAGGGAGGAGCAGGGAGGGCAAGATAAAGGGAGCAGGCTGGGAAGGGGGTGGCTTCAGGCACAGCCACAAGCCCCGGGATTTTCAGGGGGAGCTCTGGGGGCTCACAGTGGCCTCTAGTTTGTCCTGGCCCAAAGCAGGGACCTGGGCTATGTCCTGCCCAGGTAAGCCTTAGGTTAAGGGCTGCCTGTGGGAGGGAACTTCTTGGGCCTTTGGGTTTCTGTGCGTCGGGGTGGCTCCGGTGGCCCAGGACACCCTGGAGAAAAGTCGTGGTGGAAGCCAAAGCGCAGGGTCGCGGCGAGTGAGGCACAGGAGCTGGCGGAGGCTCCGGGCACAGGTCTCGGCCACTGCTGGTGGTGGGAGGACTTGGGGAGTTTCCCCCGAGAATGGGAGGTTTCCCAGTACCATGCTGCAGTGCCCGCTGTGTCTGCGGCGCGCTCGTGGTCACTTGCGTTTTCCCTGCAGCCCCGGCCACTTTATCCAGCAAGCAGCCCGCTCTCAGGAGAAGCTGGGCCTGGACGCCCCAGGAGGAGGCCGCTCCCTTCCTCTCGCGAAGGGCACGCTGTCCTCGTCCTTGCCGACTCCCAGAGGCCCAGGGACGTCTGGGGGTGGGGGCCTCCTTGACCCCTGCGTGTGTGCGCCAGGTGACTGGGGCGTGGTTAACTCTGTGTGTGTGTCCAGTTGGGTACTTGGCAAACACAGAGAGTTTTGTCCGAGGCCACCTTGTCCCCACTTGTCCAGGTTGGGAGGGGCCTGGGTGGAGTGAGCACCTCCAGCCTGAGCAGACGGCCCTGGCTCCCCCAGGACACATCACCTGGAGAGGTGGCCCTCTCAGGTAAGGGACATGCCTGCTGAGAGCAGCCTCTGCCCCCTCCCCGCGTGCACAGCTACTCCCATCTGGGGACCCTCACCCCATGGGCAGATGGGCTTCCACAGGAAGTCGGCAGGACTTTCCCTGGCCTTCTGGAAGGCCTGATCCAGCAAATGCTGTTTTGGATGACTCCCTCTATGATGGGGTCCAGAGAGCGAACTCCCCACCTATCTTTGAAGTGATCTTCAAACCTGTGTGCTTGGAAAATAAGCCCAGAGCTAAATGCTCCCTGAGAGAGTGGCCTTTGACAGCAGCACTGGGCAGGCCAGCAGGTGCAGGGGACACCACGGAGTGAGGAAGGGACAGCCAGGCACGCTTCCCAGACGGCCTCTGCCAGTCCTTGCGGGGCTCCAGGGTGGCTGGAGGAAAGCAGCTTAGGTGGTGCCCGGCCTAGGTGAGTGAGATCGTGCTCTACTTCCCGTTTGAACGTCTGCTCCTGTTTGAACCTTCTGGAAAGGCTTGGCATGGAGGACACTCATTTTGTAGACAGGGAAGAAACTGAAGACTGGCTTCCGGCCACCGGTGATGGGTCCCAGAGCCCTGCAGCCAGGAGGCCACTGCTGCTGCTCCCTAGCTCAGGCTGGACATTTCCTGGTGAGAACTGGCTGGACTCCCAGGACCCAGCTACCGGAGACCTCTGTTCCTCGTGCTTATCCCCCCAGCTCCAAGGGGGGCCCCTTTGCTCTACGGGATGTGGGCTTGGAGTCAGAGGGGGCAATGCCGGCAGTTTCTCTCTCACCCGCAGAAACTCGGCTGTGAGAGGCCAGAGGTGGACTCGGGCAGAGACTGTAGAGGTCAAGGTGTCCTTATTGTGTGTGCACACATGTGAGTTTGTGTGTACACGCGTGTGCATACGTATGTGTGTGTGCATGTGTGGCAGGAGAAGAAGGCTGGGCAGACACTGTTATTTCGGAAATGATGCAGAGACCTTTCTGCAGGCACCCGCTGAGGAGATCCCAGGGCCAGGGTCTCTGTGCACAGGCGCTGGGCTTGGCCCCTGAGAAACGCTGTCTCCCCACCAGTCCTTCAAAGCAGGAGGTGTTTGCCTCACTTTCCAGCGCAGAATCTGCAGTTCTGAGAGGTTGTGCAGCTTGCCGGAGGCCACTCAGCTAGTGGAAGGCAGGACTGGTGTCAGGCCCAGGGTCACCGATGGGACGTGAGGGGACCCCGGGCCTGTGTGCTCCAGCTTAGGACTGTGGGTCCCATCTCAGGCTTCTTGGTGGGGGCTGGTGGGGGTGAGCTGGAGGGAGGTGCTGTCGGGAGCCCACCGGTCCCCTTCCTGGGGTGAAGCAGGTTTCCCGCACTGACCCCCTGCCATCAGAGGCGCCGGACGCCGACCCTGTGCTGCTGAGTTGTGTTTGGGACTGTGGCCGCCTGTCCTCATCTTCTCCCGCTCTCTCCTTGGCTTTTCATGCACAGGCTCTGTCCTCCTTCCCTGCGGTGGCCCCAGCCTCCCCGCCAAGCTTCCCGGCCCCCGCCCCATCCCGGGCCTGCTGCTGCGGAGACCGTGGGCCGGCGCTGGACGGCGCGGCCTCCAGAAGTGATAGCTAATTGGGGAGAGAAAGGGCCCAATTGTCTGGCAGGGCCGGAAGAGCCGCGTGGGCTGCTGAAAGCGCCGGGAGGAGGCGGCCGCTTCGCCCAGCAGCTGCCGCCGGGGATGTTTGCAGATTACGTCAGTGCTGGCGATCAGGGGGCGCGGGGACAGCGAGGGGGGCAGGCTCCCGGCGGCCTCCCGCCCCCCAGGCTCCTGGACAATGCTGTCATTGTCAGCACAGAGAGTGGTTAATTCTGGATGAATGGTACACGGGCCTCTTGACCAAGGAGGCCGCTCGCCGCCCCCGTCTGTCCCCTCACATGCCAGGGAGGCCCTGGGCTGGAGTCTGGCAGGCAGGGCTGGCCTGCTTGGTGGCACTGGAGAGAACTGGGCGGTCCCTTGAGGGCGCCGGCTGCAGAGGCCCCCAGCTGGACGGAGCTTCCTGACCTAGCTCTGCACGGCGGCCACTTGGCAGCGCCAGGTTTGGACAGCAGGGCCCCACCTCTTCTTGGTTCGAGGGCAGAGGCCTCTGCTGCTCCGTGGGGCCGACCTTGGGCATGACCTCCTGGCCAGATAGCAGCTCGGGCCCCGACCCGCTCCTGGCCCTGCTGGTGGTGATCCTGCTAGCACGCCTCATCCTGTGGTCCTGCCTCGGGACCTACATCGACTACAGACTGGCCCAGCGGCAGCCCCGGAGACCCAAGCAGGACTAGGCCTCGGCAGGCTGTGGCCTCCACGTGCCCTGCACTCAGCACACCCTTCCAGTGGTGGTGGGAGGGAGGGGAGCAGGGCAGGCTCATGATCCCCACGTCCTACCCCCGGGGCCTCACCCTCAGTGAGGCCTGAGATGGACCGTGCCTGCCCAGACCGGCCACAGCTGTCCTGTAGAGGCAGCTGGCCAGGTGGTGAGATGGAAGAGCCAGCCTTTCGGGTCCCTTAGCAGGTTCTGGGGTCCCCAGTTGCAAGGGGTGGTCCTGGGGGGCAGGTCTTGCTTTAAGATCTTCTCTGCCTCCAGTTCCTTATAAATATGCCTGCAGGAGTTGCTGGGTGAGGTGGAGGGGCCACGAAGACGAAGGTGGGGGGCCACAGCCAGCCCTGCGGCCCAAGGCCACGTCCCGCCTCAGCTCACCACCGTCAGAACCACTCTCCTCCTGCCTCCTGAGGGACAAGACAAGTGCAGATGGCTGTGATGGTTTCCCCAGAGCGGACCCCTGGGAGGGTCTCAAGACACACGCGTGAGGCTGAGTTCAAGTCTGGCTCCGGTTGACCCTCTGCACACTCTCTAACGGTCCAAAGCTCAGTGAGGGCACAGTGATCCCTGCCTCCCTCCCTCAGCAGGATGTCACATGTGGGAAGCTTTAGGGGACAAGCCTAGGGACCAGCCAGTGCCCTCTGTTCATCTCTCCCTGCACTTGTGTGGATGGGAGGTACCAGGAAGGCCGATGGGGCAAGGAAGTTGATTTGAGGCCAAGCACCCGGTGCCCCCGCCCCCACCTCCCTACCCAGCTCCCTAGCACATTCGCTGTGATGCCAGCGACTTAACCCACAGCTTGGGGAAGCTCAGTGGTTCTCATGCCGGCTCCACATTACAGCCTCTGGCGGGGAGTTCGGCAAACACCTGTGTCCAAGCTCCATGCTGTATTTCCTGGGATTGTTCCAGCAGATTCTGGATTGTGGCAAGGGCTGCTGACTTCCCGTGGAACAGTGAGATGGAAAGGACCACGGTCAGCAGCTCCAGGGAGGAGCATGGAAGCAGATATTGCTCCTGCGAGGCGGGGCCTGGTGATGTGGCTTCGTGTTGCTCCTTGCTCCGTGATGGGCGTGCTGGGGATGCCCTCTCTGGGAACGTGGGCCAAGTCTTCTGAGCATGAATCTCACAGAGGGGGTGATTCCTGTGAGTTCTGAAAGGACTTGAGGGCCTCCAGCAAGAGCAGGAGCTTAGGTGGTGATTCCAGGGCTGGTGTTGCTGACTGGGGTGAGCAGCCCCCCCGGGGTGGGCATGGAGCGGGGCACTGGCTGGGAGCCCCTGCCTTGCTGTATCCTGGCTGAGTGACCCCAGGGGAGGGCCAGAAATGCCCTTATCACTGTTTCTGTGGCACCTGATACACTCACCTATGCCAAGGAAATTTTTTTTTGGCTTCTGCAGGACCTGCTCTGCGCAGATCCTCTGTTCAAGAGAGCTGCAGAGATGGGGGTGCTGGGGAGCAGGAGCTGAGACTGGCTGGGGTGGGACTGACCAAGAGTTTGAGGGTGGGGTGGTGTCCAGGGGGCGTTGTGAGGGTGACCTATTGCAGAGGGTCCCTTCTCGTTCACACTCTGAGGTCTGCAGGGGTTACCGTGCTGTGTTTCCATTTGGCCTCTGTCGTGTTAGCCAGAGGCCAGCAGAACTCTATGGCCACTCCCCTGCGTCATGGACGATCGCCGCCACCACCGCGGCCCAGGGCTCTGCCTGGATATTCTCGCCTGATCGCAGGACTGCGGGGAGGGATGATCTTATTGATCTCTAAGGAAAATACCGTTCGAGCTTGAGAAACACTATCTTGTACACTTTACGGATCTCTTCAAGGAAGAAAAATCACCTTTGTTGTCATGAGCATGTACCGATGGAGCTGGGATGGCCAGCTGTTCTGGGTGGCCCAGGGCTGTCTTGGTTTTAAAATGGAAAGTCCCATGTCCTGGGAAACCCCTTAGTCCTGGTCACGTGGGATGGAAGGAGTTAGAAGTTCATACGATGTGCCCGCGCCTTGCCAGTTGTTGAGTTTTGTGTGTGGCCTGCGTGTCCACATGGGTGTGTAGGATGGCATCTACGCACATACCTGAGGTCACCTCTTGGTCCAGTGAGCCAGAATCCTGGGACTTCTTTTTTTTTTTTTGAGATGGAATCTCACTCTGTCCCCCAGGCTGGAGTGCAATGGAGCGATCTGGGCTCACTGCAACCTCCGCCTCCCGGGCTCAAGCTGTTCTGCCTCAGCCTCCTGAGTAGTTGGGACTGCAGGCGCATGCCACCACGCCCTGCTGATTTTTGTATTTTTAGTAGAGATGGGGTTTCACCGTGTTGGCCATGCTGGTCTGGAACTCCTGACCTCAAGTGATCCGCCTGCCTCGGCCTTCCAGTATGCTGGGGTTACAGGCGTGAGCCACCACACCTGGCCTCAGACTCCGAGGACTTCTGTTGGGGCCAGGGGTCAGGACAGACTCCTCTACTGGGGCTGCCTGCCAGGGAGGACAGAATCGGCCCCACGAGAACACAGTGACCTGGAAGGATGGTGGAAGGGAGGATTCTGCCAACCTTGTCTGACTCCCTATCTCAGTTACACTGGTCCGTAATTTATTTTTCTTAAGCCAGTTTCATTGGTTTCTATTCCCGGAAACACACAATTCTGATGAATTCATGTATTCTGCATCCACGGGTCAGCATCTCCAGCCTCGTGACGCGGTTCCTGGCTCAGAACAGGCACTCGGGCCATGGCGACTGAATGAACAAGAGGCAGGGTGCGCCCTGGCCGTATCTCAGGCAGCAGCTGCATTCAGCTGCGGCTAACAGACAGGTAGACAAACATTGGCTTAAAAAAGAGAAGCTTTAACAACATTTTGTTTTTCTTTCTTCATGTAGCAAGAAGTCTGGCATTTGGCATTCCCAGGCTGCAGCATGGCAGCTTCATGATGTTATCAGGGTCTCAGACCCTGCCATAGTTCTATGCTGCCATCCTCAGCACGTAGCTTTGATCTTCATGGCTACAAGAAAACTGCTGCTACTCCAGGCATCTTACATGTGTTCCAGACAGGAAGAGAAACGAAAGGGCGACAGAGACAGAAAGCAACCCAGATACCCTTAGTTTTCCATCTCATAAGCCAGAATGATGTCACGTGGCCTCCCTGAGGGCACAGGAGGCTGAGAGATGGTGGCGTTTGTTAGCTGGTCTCACTGCCATCCTGAATGCAAAGTTTTAGTTATAAAGAAACAGAAGCAAAATGGCCATCAGCAGGCAACTGGAGGTCTCTGCCATTGGCCGCCTGGCCATTCTTTGTAATGGTGGTATTTGTCTTGGGCCGTATTTTGGATATTTGGGCATTTTTTGTGGTGCCCTTACGTCTGCCCTTCAGGAATAGCGACTGTGCCAAGCTGTCCCTGGCTGCTCCAACCTGGACTCAGAGGTTGGACATTTCCATGACTCCCCATGGCTCCTGGGGACCTCCTAAGAAAATGTTTTAATAAGGAAATCCAAGGCTGAGACAGACACGCTCCTTTTTAGAGACACATGGGAACGCGCCTCTGCTCACAGCTGGTAGCCACAGATGCAAACTGCAGCCCATGGAACGGAGACAGTGAAGAGCTGATGGATAAATGAATGATGATCATGGACAGCAGATGCATAAAAGGCATAAAAGGATAGTGTTAGGGCTGGAACCCGTCCCCCCAGTTCAAATGTTGAATCTCTAATGCCTAATACTTCAGAATGAGACTATATATGAAGATATGGTCTTCACAGAGGTAATTAAGTTAAAATAAGGTCATCAGAGTGAGCCCTAATCCACAGGATGGGTGTCCTAATCAGAGGAGGAGATTAGGACCCAGACACACACACACACACACACATACACACAGCCAGGTGAGGACACAAGGAGAAGATGGCTGTGTCCAAGCCAAGGCGAGAGGACTCAGAAAGAGACAGTCCTGCAGACCCCTTGGTCTCAGACTCCTGCCTCCAGAACTGTGAGAACATAAATGTCTGCTGTTTGAGCCACCCTGTCTGCAAGTATTCACTGCGTGTTTGCAGTATTCCAGGCACCACGGATACAATGTGAAATAAGACAGAGCACCTGCCCCCAGGTAGCTTGCAGTCAGGGAGGTAAAACGTAGTGGGCAGAGAGACCTGGAAACCGATATTACACCTGCACTAGGCATGTGTGGTTATTTGGACAGTAAAAATGTGGCCATCACAAATTTCGATACGATGTAAGTAAAACACATACTGACTCTTGAAGACTTGGCACAGAAAAATAATGTAAAATCTCATTAGTAATGGTTTTATGTTGATTATGCATTGAAATGATACTATTTTGGGTGCATTGGGTTAAATAAAATAATTTGATTTCACCTGTTTATTTTTTATTGGACATGATATTTTATTTTACATTTAACATTTATTTTAGGTTCAGTGGTATATGTGCAGGTTTGTTATATAGGTAAAATCACCTCAGGGCTGTTTAGTGTGCAGAGTGTTTATCACCTGGGCACTAAACTCCATACTCAAGAGTTATTTTGTCTGATCATCGCCCTGCTCCCACCTTCCACCCTCAAGTACGCCCCAGTGTTTGTTGTTTCCCTTGATGTGACCATGTGTTCTCATCTTTTAGCCCCACAAGTGAGAACGTGTGGTATTTGGTTTTCTGTTCCTGTGTTAGTTTGCCGTGGACAATGGCCTCTGGCTGCACCCATGTTCCTGCAAAGGACAGGATCCCATTCGTTATTATGGCTGCATAGTATTCCATGGTGTATACGTATCACTTTTTCCTTATCCAGTTTACCACTGATGGGCATTTAGGTTGATTCACCTGCTTCTTCTAATACGTGTTAATGTGGCTACTAGGAAATTAAAAATTACATAAGTAGCTTGTATTATTTTTATTATGGACAGTGCTGTGCTCGGCCTTCATAAGTAGCAAAAGGGTGGTGGGTGAATGTGTGGTGTGTTACAGGAACACAAGAAGGATCTTCCTGGAGGAGGTTCTTAACCCATTTATGGCGGAGGTTGTCACTTTTTGAATTTTTGCAATCAGACCTTGGTGATGACCTTGAGCAGTAGGATATAAATAACTCCCACATGCTTATCGTTCCATTAATGGAACACTAGGCATAAATGGACTGAGTAATAATGTTATATTTCAAACCAGAATCTATGGAATGCAGCTAAAGCAATTCTTGAAGGGAAACTTATAGCCTTAAATTTTCATAATAACAAATAGGAAGAATGAAAATATATGAATTAGGCATTGGGCTCAATATATTGAACATATTAGAAATGAAACTAAGAAAAACCGAAGGAGGTTATAAGAGAGGAACTGGATGCATTAAGAAGTGAGAGAATTAAAAAATGTGCCCAAGTGCCAGATTTTTGAGGAAGCATAAAAAAGGATGCTGTTAGTCACTTCTATCATGAAAAAGATAGATGATGCATTTATTTTAAAAAAGACTTCAAAAGAGATGTAAAGCCTAAACAAATTGATTACCATAGAAGAAACAGAAAGTTGTCCCAGTCAATCTTTCTTGAAAAAAAAAGGCATCAGGCCCAGAATGTTTTATAGGAGGATCCAAACACACCAAAAAGGAACAGGTAATTAAACACTAGTTAAGCTGTTCTAAAATGCAAAAGAAGGAACGTGGTTTAACTTCCTTTTATGTAACAAGCATATCATTGATACCAAGATCCATCAAAGATGGCACGGAAAGAGAAAACACACACCAGTATTGCTTGGGAACATTGATGTAAAAATATTAGATCCCTGAATTAAGTAGCACATTAGGGGAATAAATCATCACAACGACTGAGTGGAATGAATTCCAGAAATGCAAGGATGGTTGGTTATTAGAAAAACAATTAGAAAAGAGGAAGAAATCAGAGCTTCAAACATTAAGAAGGAAAATTATTATTTGCAGAGACATGGATGATTTTCTTGGAAAATGGAAGAGAGTCAACCAAAAACAATTACAAATGCTAATAACAATTCAGCTGAGTGAGTGGGTGTTGATCAATATAGAGAAACCGTATACACAGCAATCCATCAGGAGATGAGAAGCATGAAGGACCCAACTTATAAGAGCAACATACAGAGCAGAAACATGGTTGGCCATTGTGGGTGATCAAGTTACGGCTAACAGTGATTCCCTTTAGTCTGTTTTAGGGTACAATCACCATGGGTGCTGTAGACGAGATTTATGGGCACGAGACCCCGACACTGTCGGGGCTGGTGGAGAACTCACACAAGGCTGGTGTCCAGCCTGGGGGCCCAGGTGACCTGCAGGGGAAGCTGGTGGCTTTGCCATGTTGCTGAGACTAGGAGGACTGGAACCTGGATAAGCTGGAGGAAGAGTCTTGCTGGAGGGGGCTGCAGCTGGGGACTGTGGCGGGCTGGGGACTCCACTTGTACTTTCAGAGCCCAGAAGCTGACTCTCCTTCCCCATGGCTGCCAAGTCCTGTGCTCCTGGACCTGTTACTACGGCAGAGCCAAGAAGATACAGAAAAAAGCCATCACATTTTTTGGGGGTAGAAATGGGGGGTGCCTCCATGTAGGGTGAGTAATTGGGGTGGAGGGGTTCCCTGGGCCATGGGACTTTCAATGCTAAAATGGGGGAGGGTCTTGGCCACATTGGAATGGCTAGTCATCCTGTTTATAGCACTTTCTGTGTAGTCAAGAATTAACCTGACCCAAAGTGAGGTCTAGTCTTTGTCCTTGGTTCCCGGGAGGGGATCTCCAGGCACTCGGGATGGCCTGCTTGAGAAGAGCATCTTTGTTTGCCTGTCACGAGGGGGAATTTGGGCCACGTGGTCTCTGTTTGACCTCTGGAGGGTCAGAAGACTAAGGGTCAGCCACATGGGCATCAGTCCATCAAGCCCACGTGATTATGATCGAGCCCCAGTAAAAACTCTGGACACCAAGACTCTGGGGGAATCTCTGCTTGGCAACACTCCACGCATCTGGTCACGCACCGTTGCTGGGAGGAATTCACGTGGTCCATAACTCCACTGAGAGAAGGAGACTGGAACTTCCCTGCACTCTGCCCTGTGCATCTCTTCCCTTGGCTGAGTTTGATCCTTTCACTGTAATAAACCATAACTGTAGCCATCACAGCTTTCAGTGAGTTACTGAAACGGAGGAGGGTGAACTTGAGGACTCCCAAACTTGCAATTGCTGTCAGAAGTGATGGTGGTCCTGGGGACTGTTTCCTAATTTCTGCATCTTCCTTTCCTGTTTCTCCTTCTCTCTCTCCTCCTCTTCCTTGAAAACTGCAGAAGGGTATACCATGAGCAAGGATTCTGCCTCCCTCAAGCCATCTCGTCTCCCTCCATCAATGCAGCCCCAGCTACCTGTTTCTTGTGTCTCATCCACAGTGATCCTTTGTGCGTCCAGGCAAATGCAAACGTCTTCTCCCACCAACCCGATTTTCTCCCATAATTAATAGCATGTTGTGCATACCCTATCCTTATTGCCCCATATGAATTTTTGGTGGATTTTCTAGTTTTCCTATGATGAGCATGCATTTTCTTTCTTTTAAAAATGAAGAAACAAGTGGGTTACACGGATTGGAAAGTACAGTGAGCAAGGCTCTAGGAAATGACTGTTTCAGGGAGAGGCTTAGGGAGTGGTTGTTCCCCTACTTTTTGAGACAGGGTCTTGCTCTGTTGCCCAGGCTGGAGTGCAGTGGTGCAATCACAATCACACAAGCAGTGTGCCGGTGGGAGGGAGGCCCAGCACACACAACCTCTACCTCCCAGGCTCAAATGATCCTCTTGGCGTCGGCCTCCCTAATAGCTGAGACTGATATGCACCACCGTGCCTGGCCATTTTTTTTTTTTTTTTTTTTTTTTTTTAAGAGAGAGGGTCTCGCAGTGTTGCCCAGGCTGGTCTTGAACTTCTGGGCTCAAGCAATCCACCTGCCTTGGCCTCCCAAACTGCTGGGATTATAGGAGGGAGCCATCACACCCAGACGTGAAGTGGACTGAGGCAAGGCAAAGGTGAGCTGTGGGCCCTCGGTCCTGGGCACAGATCACATCACTGGGAATTCTTCCCCATTCTCCCACCAAAGGGTCCACAGCCCTGGAAAAGGGTGGCTCTTTTGGGCCCCCAGACTGCTCCCATCTTTTCCTCTGTGGAGGCAGATGTGTGAGAAAGAATGCAGTCAGGCAGGTGCAACACACCTGGGCAGCCCGTGGCCGTGGCCGTGGCCGGTCTGCACATGGAGGAAAAGATGTTGAGGTGAGACCTTGAGAAACAACTCCCTGATCTCACCACATCTCCCCTCCAGGGTGGGATGAGACGATGCCCCCGCCTGCCGCAGCCACCTCTTCTGCAGATGCCCGGCTTCTCCAGACTTGCTATTTTGGAGGGGTGGGTCGGTGGGAGCGACGGACTGTCTCGCCTGTTAGCCATGTGTGGGGCCCAGGGTGTGGGCAGGGGCAGCTGCAGCCCCCTCGGGCCTCTCACTCCCCGCCTGGCCTCTGTAAGGCCGCCTGGGAGCAGCTCACAGAGCCCCTGTGGTGGAGATGAGTCACTTGTTCTAAAAATAAAAGGGGTGAAGTCATGAAATCGTGGATTTCCTTTTTAAGCCCGATGCGCCTGCAGAGGGATCCCCAGCAGTGTGCTGGTGGCAGGGAGGCCCAGGAACCCTGACAAGGTCTGGAGTCTCAGAGCACTCCTGCCCCCACTCGCAAGCCCTGGCCTCAGGGACTGGGTGGGGTGTCAATGGTTCCCTGCTGAGAGGGCAAAAGATGGCATGCAGGCCGGGAGCAGGGGCTCACACCTGCAGTCCTAGCACTTCAGGAGGCCGAGCTGGGAGGATCACTTGAGCCCAGGAGTTTGGGACCAGCCTGGGCAACATGGCGAAACCCTGTCTTTTCTAAGAATAGAAAAGAATTAGCCGGGCGTGGTGGCACGTGCCTGTGGTCCCAGCTACTGGGGAAGCTGAGGTGGGATGATTGCTTGAGCCTGGGAGGTCAAGGCTGGAGTGAGCTGAGATAGCACCACTGCACTCCAGCTTGGGCGACAGAGTGAGAGCCTGTTCAAACAAACAAACAGAACAATGGCATGTAAATAGCACCCACATTGGGCAGACAGAAGGCTGTAAGAGAGGGCAGAGCGCCCTGGAACACACACAGGGGAAGGGGTGCTGCTCTCTCTTGGGGTCTGCAGGAGGCTTTCTGGAGCAGGTGTTCCTAGAGGTAGAACATGGGGGACTCTGCTAGGCTGGTAGGAAGGGAACAGCATTCCAGGCAGAAGGAACATTGTGAGCAAGGGCCTGGAGGCTGCAGAGCTCCCGGCAAGCTCAGGACATGATCCTCTGCAGGTCTCCCCAGACCACCTGGGGAGCTGGTGACACATGCAGATTTCCAGGCCTGCAGACTAGCTGAACTCCAAGACCAGAGCCCAGGAATGAGACTAATAATTCCCCTGCATGATTCCCATATGCTGCAAAATTTGAGACACTCTGGTTCGAATGCTGGCACATAGAGGAAGGGATGAAGGTGTACAAATGGAAAAGGCAGGTCGGG
>PVKP010019304.1:0-42706 GCA_004027715.1 Plecturocebus donacophilus
GGAGGTGAAATGGTAAAGGCCACCAAAACTCATGCACAGATGACCAAAAATGGTTTCATTTATCATGATGTGAACAAAATGAACATTCAGATTACTCAAAGGAGTAATCTCTGCGAGCCCGGGGGATGGAAGAAGATGGATCATTTGGTACAGAAATCCTCATTACAGAGCAGGGATGATGAGGTCAGAAATAAAGCAGGCTTCCCACTATCTGGCGATACAGCCTACACCCCAAGATCTCGTGGCTAACAGGATGACAAGCAGCAGTGAAGGGGAGGCCTGGGAGTTGGAGCCGGAAGGGTCCGTAAAGGTTTGACACAGAGTCAAAGGCAAATCACGCGATCAAACCAGCCACCGACCCTGGGCCTTGTGCTATGGGCTTTGCAAGGGTAACTCCTTTCATCCCCAAAACAACCCTCTTACTAGCTCTGTTTTATCAGCGTGGAGCCAGACACACTGGCCCACGCCTGTAATCCCAACACTTTGGGAGGCCTCCCGTTTGAGTCCTGGAGTCGGAGACCAGTCTGGGCAACTTAGTAAGACCCTGTCTCTACCAAAATAAAATAAAAATTAACCTGGTCTGGTGGCACATGCCTGCAGTCCCCACTGCCCTGCAGGCTGAGGCGGGAGGTTTGCTTGAGCCCAGGAATTCGAGGCCACAGCGAACTGTGATAGAGCCACTGCACTCCAGCCTGGCAGCAGAGGGAGAGGCTATTTCTAATATCTATGTGTGTATGGCTATGAAGACGGACGGGGGACCTGGGAGAGGGCTTGTCGGAGCTCACTTGGTTAGTGAGCAGCTGAACTAAGGCAGTGACCCGAGGCAGCCTGTCCCCTGGGCCTTGTTCTTAACCACGATGCCATCCTGCATCCCCAGGGTGGGTGAGACTTTGAGTCTAGGGCAGTTGTCTCAGCCAGGACGAGGCTAGGGGCCGTGGAGGAGCCCCGAGGGTCTCCTTCTTCACCTTTTCTTAAGCCTGTGCTACTCCCGGACACCACTGGTCCTGTGCATCCTGGCACACACACCACCTTCACCGGAGGCTTCGAACAGCTGCCCACCCCACGGCTCTGCCACTGACTGCCCGCAGCGCCAGGAAGACGGCCGGCAGCCTGCGGTCTCGGTGGCACCGAGGGATGCCCCTGCCAGGCTGTCCCGCTCACTCGCTGGCGGGTTTGCAGGGGGCGCTGTGCCCACCCTCCCTCTTCCTGCCTAGACCTCACTCAGCCTTTCCCTGGACTTCCTGCCCCGCCGTCTCTGCGGCCTCCTGGCTGCTCCCCAGCTGGGACTACCTGAGCTAATGAGTGTCTCCTCCCAGAGCCACCTGTGCAATTCCGGGATCTGTTTATTGGCTCCCGGGAATCACCTGGGACGATGGCAGGTGGAGCAGGTGCAGGAGGGAGAGCACGTGATTGGAAGAGGGATCGTCCTTAAAAAGGGGAGAGGGGGTAGGCCTTGGGTGGGAGAGGCGATACCATGGTAAAGCTGCTACTGTTATGACTGCTGCTGCTATTTTTATGATTGCTGCTAGCTATTTTATTTTCAAACACAACCCTGTGAGTTAGGTAATGACATCATTATTTTACAAGGAGGGAAACTGAGGCAGAGAAGCGGTAAGTCATCGGCCCGGGATTGCCAACTGGAGGGACGGAGCCAGGGTGCTGGTCTCCATGCAGCCTCCCGCGAAAGCTCCGGACACCCCGGCCAGGCTGGCCTTCAGACCACTGCTGTTGCTATTTGTGTTGTTGTTAAGCCATGACGCCTCTGAGACCCAAGGCACCTTCTGTCCTTCCCAGGCCCCTTGTTCAGGGCTGAGCTTCAGCCCAGTGGGAAGCGTGGAATTCTACTCCTAAACCAGACCTTCTCTTCTTTCCCCAGGGCCTGGGCTTCAGCATCGTTGGGGGAAAAGACAGCATTTACGGCCCCATTGGGATTTACGTGAAAACCATTTTCGCAGGAGGAGCAGCCGCCGCCGACGGGAGGCTTCAGGAAGGTGGGCTTCCCAGCGCCCCTCGGGCCGCGGTGGAGGGCTCGGAAGCAGGATCGCGAATGGCCGGGGCCTAGCAGGGGTGGGAATGTAAAGGGTGTCTTGAGCCGTCAGGGTGCGGCCGGCGTGGATTCTGGGGTCTGCAGGCAGGAGGACTCAGCTCCCAGAGGGAGGCTTCGTTAGCACTGGCACGTTGGCCGTGCGTGTTTGCACATTTAGCTCCTGGCACCGTTACCTTTGAGCTGGTCCTGGGGCCAGCCTGGGTGGGGCCGAAGTCTGAGGGTCTGCTCCTGACCCTCCCGTCTTCTCACCCGTTCTCTCTGCTGTCTTTCCTTTCCACCCAAGATCCTGTCTCGGTAGCTGGGATCCTTAACACCTGCCCCCTGCATTCTCCCTGAGCTTCCTAAGCCACAGCCACAGGGAGGCCGGGTTCTGCCTCCAGCCCTTGTAACAGGTGCGTCTGATAAACATTCATTAGGCGCCTGCTGAACTCTAGGCTCTAAGGATACAGAGAGAAACCGTCGGGCATAATTCCCGCTTTGAAGAGCTCACGGCCTCCCAGCCAGGGACCCTCTCTTCCACGCCCCACGCGCCCTTCTGCCGTCGACCCACCTGCTCTCAACTCTTCCATATCCTCCCAGGACAGAGGGCTCAGCCGTCCTGGGAGCGAGGGCGGGGAGAACAGAGCTGCCTGTCTTCTTGTCCTGGAGAGTCAGGGTTCCCCCCAACCCCGGCTTCACCCTAGGGTCAGGCACGGATTATTGGGTAACAGGTTTGGCCCTAAGAGATCACCAGGTTTCAACTCAGGAGGCAAAGTTCAGGGGCTGGAAGTCACAGGGCAGAGAGCAGCCACCGCGGGCCAAGGACTGGGTCACCCACCAGAGGTCTGAAGAGAAGTGACTTGGTAGCATTCTCAGCCTTCTCCGTCAGCTGGCTTTCTGTGGGCTGTGCTGGGTATCATCTCGCTGGCTCAGGGCAGGGGGGCACTAGAGTCTGTGGGCCAAATCTGTTTTCAGTATCTCACGAACAAAGAAAGCTTTTTACATTTCTAAATGGCTGAAAATTTGAAAGTGTTCTTGATTCTTTTATGACATGAGAAAATGAAATGAGATCCAAATTTTGGTGTCCATAGAAAAGCCTGCTTGGGCCTTGGGCGTGCTCACCCACACACCGGTCATCCGGCACCGGGCGGAGTAGATGCAGCTCACAGACTCTAACCTCACTCCGCTGTGTCTTTACAGAAAGTCTACCGGCTTCAGCACTGCAGAATTACGCATGTGGATTTTGGGGTGTGGGCCGTGGCAAGCCCCCGGAGGTTTTTATAGGACGGGAGGGACCCGCTGCGACCGGGGCTTTTGGAGGCTTCGGAAAGTAGAGTGTGGGATGAAGTGGGCTGGAGAGACGAAAGAGAAAGGCCATTTAAGAGGCCATTGTGAGCCCCAGGCTCCAGCTCCTGCTCCAGGGACTGCCTGGAGGCGGTAACCCTGGGCAGAGGAGGGAGCAGATGAGAGAAGTGACAAAGCCTGAGCAGAGATTGCCAGGGGTCGTGGGGGGTGTGGGTCAGAGAGAACTGGAAGGTTTCTGGTCCTAGTAAACTAGAGAAAGGCATTGCCTTACATAGAGGAAGGGGCACTGGAGGAGAAAAGGGAAGGTTTGGGCGGCAGGAGGGAGAGCGCTGTCCAGCAGGGCAATTTGGGCATCCGTTCTGGGGGGCAGAAGAGGGTGCAGACATTTGGGGAGCGTGGGTATTAGGAAAACAGCTGAAATTACCGAGCAGATGAACAGGAGGAGAGGAGAGCAGGGTGTGCAGACGTGGGCCTGGGAGAACAGCTCAATCAAGAGGGCGGCAGAGAGGAAATGTCAGAGAGGAAGAAAGAACAGTGGGACCAGAACTGCCAGCGTGGGCCCTCGTGTTTTATTGTCTTTGTACTTTTCTGTGTTTAAACAAAGGGTGGGGGAAGGTTGAAGTGGCAAGAAAAGAGAATGTTGTGTTTTGTTTTCTTTCCTGAATGTGAGCCTGCCCAAGCCAAGCTTTTTATTTTTTTCTGAGCATTTGTCTCCCTTCGTTAACAGCGATCATAAAAATTGAAGGTTTCAATGAGTCAAGACTCTCAGCTAGGATACGATCCCCGATTCTAGCCTCAAACATTGACCAAGTCATCTTTTGTAACTTCTTTTCAATGTAAAGATTGGAATCTTCAGTTCACGGCAAATACATTCGTTGCAACAAAACTTTGCTGTACAGATCAAGGATTACTAATGTTTTACTTTTATTCCCCTTCCAAGAAATTATTGTGTAAGATTTATTTGGCAAAACCTAATCAATCAGCTTTCACTAGATATAGCCAAATATGGAGACGACACACCAGAAAGCCCAGAGCTCGGCCGTGTGGCCCCAGTAAGATGGACAATCTAATAATTTAAAGAGAAGTCCAGCCCCTCGGGTAATTAAGAATGGGCATTCTGAATTTTTGTTGTCTATCCTTTCTTCACACATGTAATTATATTTTGATTTTTTAAATGGATCTATTTTCCTTCCCAGACTTAGAGTCTCACAACAACAAGGATCAGTTCCTTTTATTTTTCACTTTGGCTCCAGCAACCTAACTGAGCTGATTTGAATACTCTCCCCACTCTGCCTCTAGCCTCTGTTTCCAATACATAGACTTGTGAAATAATGTAGCACATCCAAAATCAAAATAAAGACGCGGAAATGCCCAGCTGCTAAGAAATGAAACAACTTTAAATCTAAGAATGGCAAACTCGGGGCTGATGGTGTGGTAGGGAGGGCTGCGGGATGCTTACAGACCCTGAGAGTTGAATGCCCACATGGGCAGAGGCGTGGAGCCTTGGGTCCGTGTGAGGCTGAGAACCTGCATACAGCCTTCACAGTGAAAGAGTTTCCACTCAAAAAGCCAATAGGCCCCGGGGGAACAACGGGGAAACAACTTTACCCGTGGCTCCTCGGTGGGCAAAAGACGTCTCTCACCAAAACAATATCAAAGTTATGTCATATATGGGCATGCAGGTTACATTTATAGTTCCTGTAAAGCAAAGGAAATACTAAGGTGAGAAATTAATATGAAAACTAGTCCCAAACCCGTGGAAACCTTGGGGTGCCAAATGGAAATAAAGGAAAAACTGGCAGTGACTTGAGGTATGTGGGAATCCCACAGAAAAACAGAAAATCCTGAAAATGAGTTTATAAAGATTACGTACTATAATACATTAGGAAATTGTCACTGTTAAGGAGAGCCAGCAGAAATAACACAGAGGAGTGTTAGCCCTTAGCAACTTAAGATAGCAGAACAATCTAAAAGAGACTATAGAATTTCTATGTTTAAAATTATTTTAAAAAGATTAAAAAGGAATATAAATTACAAGACAAGACCAGAACACAGTAAAAAAAAAAGTGGAAGCGAAAAAAATAACTTTTGGAAATTAGAAATAAAAGCAGTCATTGAAATAAAGAGCTCAATGATGACTTAAACAGGAGATTAGATGCAGCTGTAAGGAGAATTAGTGAACTGGAAATTATCCAGTAGGCCACACAGATCAAAGAAGAAACAGATGAACACTAAAGTATGGAGAATAGGTTGAAAAGGTCCAAAATACACTTAATAGGAATTTTAGAAAGAAAAAGTAGAGTGAAAGGGGAAAGATAACATGCAAAAGAGATAGTGACTTATAATTTTCAAGAACTGTCTTAAGGTGTGATATTTCAGCTTGAAGAAATACAAAATGTTTCCTTCCTCTCTAGCACATCATAGTAAAACTACAGAACATCAAAGACAAAGGAAAAAAATGTTTTCTTTCCTTTTTTTGTTTTTCTGAGATAGGATCTCACTCTGTCACCCAGGTTGGAGTGCAGTGGTGCAGTCACAGCCCACTGCAGCTTTGACCTCCTGGGCTCAAGTGATTCCCCCGAGTTTAGCCTCTGAAGTAGCTGGGACTACAGGCTCATGTCACCGCATTCAGCTGATTTTTGTACGTTTTGTAGAGATGGAGTCTTGCCATGTTGCCCGGGCTGGTCTTGAACCTCTGGGTTCAAGCAATCCCCCGTCTCAGCTTTGCAAGGTGCTGGGATTACAGGTGCGAGCCACGGTGCCCAGCTAGATAAAGAAATCTTAAACCAGAGAAAAAGGATGGATTATATACCGTGAAACTGTGATTAGGTGACAGCAGATGCATAGTAGCAATTAGGCCCAGAAGTCAGTGTAAACACAGTCTTTACACCTCAATTGCTTGGCACAATGTCGAATTCAAAGAGTGCTGCCTGTTTGTGTATTGAACAAATTGAAAGAAGGAGAAAGTTGTTTTCTGTCTACATATAAATGGATTTTGGTTACCGGAAATGCAATTCTCTTGTAAGTAGAGTGTTGTGAAGAAAGGACTTACAGTGAAAAGACCCAAGTCCTACGTTTTGTTTTGTTTTTACCACGTGACTTGGGACTTCTCTGAGCTCAGCTTTCTGTATTGTAAAATGGGGTCTACGTTGCATTCTGGAAAAGCATATTCAAACCACATCCGCTGAGCAATCTGTAGATCACATCCAGCATTGGTCTTGTGGATATATCATCTAAGAAGACAAAATCCCCGTCCCCAACAAGCTGCCAGCCTGGCCAAGAAGTGGCTCAGGGTGCAGGTCACTGATCACCACCCAGGGTGACAAGTGCTGTAGGTACAGGGTGCCGTGAACGTACAAAGGAGCTAAAGGTAGCAGGAGTCTAAAGATTAAGAAGGGACAGGAAGAGAAAGTGAAGTACATTTTTTTTTTTTTTTAACAAAATGGCATGGACAAGCATTTAACTGCACAGACCACTGTGGCAAACGCAGGTTGTGATGCATCCGAAAATGGTGCATGGGAGTGAAGGGTGTGAGGGTCAGGGAGGCGAGAAGGAAGGAGGTGAAGCAAAGAGGTGGGCAAGGACCGTATTCAGCCAGGACCCGTGTGCCTGGCTAAGAACCCCGGGTTTCACCCTGGAAGAGACGGGGTGCCAGAGAAGGCCCATGTTGCCGCCCTGCCTGCCTCGCAAGGGGAGAGCACCAAATGGGAAAACGTTCTTCCAGAGCTTCGCACATCATACAAAAAGCTGGGCAGGCAGGGAGACGAGAATTAAAGGTAATGATAATGCCCTTTGATTGGGCAACAGTCTTCTTAGCTACACTTTCTGTCTCGCAACAGGTGATGAAATTCTGGAGCTCAATGGAGAATCAATGGCTGGACTAACACACCAGGATGCTTTGCAGAAGTTCAAGGTGACCCTTTCTTTCTTTCTCTCTTTCTTTCTTTTCTTTCTTTCTTCTTTTTGAGACAGAGTCTCGCTCTGTTGCCCAGGCTGGAGTGCTGTGGTGTAATTAATAATGGTTCAATGCAATCTCCGCCTCCCGGGTTCAAGCAATTCTCCTGCCTCAGCCTCCTGAGTAGCTGGGACTACAGGCGCACGCCACCACACCCAGCTAATTTTTGTCTTTTTAGTAGAGACGGGGTTTCACCATGTTGGCCATGATGGTCTTGATCTCCTGACCTTGTGATCCACCCGCCTTAGCCTTCCAAAGTGCTGGGATTACAGGCGTCAGCCACTGCTCCTGACCCAAGGTGACCGTTTCTTATCAACACGTAACCAAACTCTGGGGCCTTCAGGCAAAGAGACCAAGCTCTCAGCATCTAAACCTACAAATTCAAACTGGGACCCTTCACGTGAGGCACCTCCCTGATGGTGATTTTGGCACAGGGTTAAAAGAAAACCTGACTCAGAAAGGAAGAGTGCAATCAGGATTGTTGTGGGGGATTTTAAACTCTTTAAGATTTATAAAATTGTTTTAAAACACTCCATGTATTTATCCTGGTATATTTATAAATCTGTTTTCAGTTTTTAAGATAGTTGCTAAAAGATATTTTTGAGTCTCCATCTAGTTAGTTCAATTCACTGCTCTATCTATCCATCCACCTATTCATCTCTTTATCTGTCTCCATCCATCTCTTCATCTATCCATCCAGCTATTCATGCTTCCATCTATCTATTCATCCATAGATATATATATAGTAGTTGTGTGTGTATTTATACAAATATATCATAATGTAATTTGTAACACATGTGAATATAGGCACAATTTATATATCATACACACGCACACACGCACACACACACACACACACACACAGAGCTGCGTTTCCTTAAACAGCATTTCTTCATTTCACCCTGGATTGCTTCTGGATGTTGTAGCCCTCTCTCTTTCCTTTCAGCAAGCCAAAAAGGGGCTCCTCACCCTCACCGTGAGAACCCGCCTGATGGCGCCCCCTTCCCCGTGCAGCCACCTGTCTCCCCCGCTGTGCCGCTCCCTGAGCTCCGGCACTTGTGTCACCAGGGACAGCAGCTCCTTCGCCTTGGAAGGCCCCTTGGCCCCCATCAGCACGGCCAAGCCCAATTACAGGATCATGGTGGAGGTTTCTCTGCAGAAAGGTAAGGGTGCTGCGGTGGCGCCTTGCCTGGGTGTCCAGCGCCGGCCGAGCCGTCCAGGCGTTCCTCACTTGGCGTCAGTCCAGAGGAGGGCAGGATGTTGCCTTTTAGCAGATTCCATGGCTATTGCTTGAAGCCAGGTCTAGCCTTCTGTTTATAGAAGCTCAAGACATACCATTCAAACTTAGTCAGTGTGTTCTGGGTCAGTGGTTAAAATAAAGCAAAACAAAGCAAACAAAAAATCACACACAAAATTACACACAAAAACACTCAGAGAGAGAAACAATGGACCAGGAGTGGTAACTGCAGCGATATGCTAAGACGTCCTGGGCAGCCCGCCTCCCCTTCCCTGGGCCTCTGTTTCCCTACCTGTGGCAGAGAATTCAAGTCCTTTCTACCTCTGACATTCAGCGACAGACAGCCATTCCCTTTGCCACCCCAGGTGGGCTGCTAACTCGAGGGCTCGGAGCCCTCTCTGCCTGAATGCAGCCCAGCTGAGAGCTTTGGATCAAGAAGAGGCAGCGAGGTACAGAGCTGGGCTCCAGCACAGGGGCCAGCATGTATTCGAGGGGCAGAAAGCAGGCCAGCATGGCTGAAGCCAGGCGGGCAGAGTGAGAGCTGGCATCAGAGCGCTTGGCAAAGGCAGAGAGCCCCCGCGGGGCTTTGCAGCTCGAGTCTCTTCTAACTGCAGTGGAAATCCTTTAAAGATTTCTAAGCAGGGGAGTGACGCATCCACTTATGCAAAAAGTAAGATTTTTTTTTGCATAATCTTATGCAAAAATATCCTTTTTATGCAAAAAGGAGACATTATGCAAAAGTGTCTCCTCGGGTTCTCCGTGGAGCACGGCCCATAGTGTGAGGCTTGGAAACCACTTGCAGCCCTTTGGGTCAGAGGTTGGGAGAAGTGGATTTGGAGAGAGGAGGGTGGGCTTGAGGCCTGGTGTCGAAGTGGAAGGGAAGCCTGCATAGTGAATTCCCTGCATACAGCTTTGCCTGATGCATGTCTCGGCGCTCCTGCTGGCCCAGAGGCTCCCCGAGGCTTCGGATGCCTCTGTGTGCCTGCAAGCCTGGCACAAGGCTTGGCATAAGGACTAGGGGCAGACAGATGTGTGCTGGCATGGTGCCAACAGCTCTGTCCAGGGTTCCTGCAGTCCGTTTACTCAGCAGGCCCGAAGTGGGAACGGCGTGGCCTCAGGGTGGTGTTTCCTCTGATCACTGGCCTTGGGGGGATTTTTGTCTGCTCATTTTATCTAATGCAGCTTTTAAACTCTCCCCCCAGAGATTTTGCTTCAACAGTGTTTGCTCAACAGGGTGAGGTGAGGCTGAGGGATCCACGTTCTAAACAAGTATCTTATGCAATTTCTGGCCCCCATTAGACTGGAAAACTCTTGCTCTAGGCAGGAAACCCGGGCTGTGGGAAGGGCTCTGACTTTTACCAAATTCTTCATCCATAAAATGGGATTGCCGACAGTGGCCGCGGCGCTCTTCATGGGGCTGCTGGGAGGACCAGCATGAGAAGGTGAAAGCGTTCGCCAGATTGCTCTGTAAATGGTGTGCGTCAGAAGAGAACTGTGAAGGGCTTTCCCCGGCTCTGTGGTCGCTCCATCTGGTCCTCCTTTTCAAGACGTTTCCATGTTGGTGAGCCGCAGGCCCTCGTCTCCCCATGCTGGGGGAGCCCGTCCGGCCCACAGCCCTAACACCAGCCACATGCAGCTACCTTCAGACTTTCAGCTTGTGCCCTGCTTTCTCTCCTGGGTTCCGGCTTCATCTGTGCGAACATCTGCTCTACACGTCCCTGGGACGGTCCCAGACGTCCCGACAGCACCCTCCTCGCTGTGCGGCTGCCCGAAGTAGCCATCCCTCACTCCAGCACATTGCACGTGTCATGTGGGCAAAGCTGGACCCCAGGTCTTACCTTCAGAACCTCAGTCTTCCATAGCCTTCCCTGCTTTGGTGAATCGCATCACCATCGCTCAGCTACTCAGGCCAAACAAATCTCCACGTTAGTTTGATTTTACGTGTTAAGTTTCTGTACTTCATCCGACAGCAAGTCTGTCTTCACAGTATATCCCCTGGCGTCCATTTCTCTCCATCTTCGCTAGCGGGAACCCCGGCCTCCGCTGCCCCTCTCTGCAGTGGCCTCCTGGCTGGTCTCCTTGCCTGCATTCTCCGGGCCCACAGTTCCCTCCCTCCGTGGTAGCCAGACATGTTGACAAAAGCAGGAATGAGATCGTGTCACCTTGTCCACAGCTGTGCTGCGCCATGCCTTCTCGGCAGAGAATAAGCGCGTGCGCTGGCGTGCCCGTTGACAAAGCCCGCTGACTCTGCGCTCGGTCCCCGTCTGTCGCCGTCGCGCGCTGCTGTCCTGTGCGGGCCGTGTCCTCGCCACGCTGGCCCTTCTGGTCCTGCGACGTGGCCCGCTCGCTTCTGCCCCGGGCCTCTGCGTGGGCTGTCTCTGCCTCTGAGATGCTCCGTCCCACCTCTTCACCCCTAACTCCTGTCACTTGTATTTTAGCCTAAACGGTGTCCCCTCTGAGGCCTGAAGTAGCCATCCCTCACTTTCCAGCACGTTCCGCCTACATTCGCCATGTGAGACTTAGCACTCCCAGACACTGTCCGCTCTCCCCGCCTAGCGCCCTCCTGCCCTCCTTCCTTCCTAGCCTTTCCCCACTCTTCCTTGCCTGCCTTGCTCACTGTTCTGAGCCCGAGCGGTGCCTGCACACAGTGACTGCGCCGTGAAGACGGGTGGGATGAAAGCCGTCGTCACCAGGGGCCATGTCTGTGGCACCCAGTGGACGGGTGGGCCCCTGAGAAAGCTCAGTCCCGCTCTCCCCGCCCCGTTCTGCCTGGCAGAGGCCGGCGTGGGCCTGGGCATCGGCCTGTGCAGCGTGCCCTACTTCCAGTGCATCTCCGGCGTCTTCGTGCACACGCTCTCGCCGGGATCCGTGGCGCATCTGGACGGACGCCTCCGGTATGTCCTCACTTCTGCTCAGAATAGCCCCCTGGCCTGCAGCCGGGGAAGAACTACCTAAGAATGTCGGGAGATTGGTTTGGAGATGAGCCATGAGGAATGGTCTTGTGGTGGGGTCCGCTGCTGTGTCCCCTAGGACGCCCCTTAGTGTGAGCCCTGGCTGGGGAGGGCAGGCCTCCTTCCTGCCCCCCAAGACCCTCTTGGGAGATGCATTTTCCAGTTTGGCTTAGAGGGAGTGAGGCTTTGCACCCCAGCCCCCCGCCAGGCCACTGGGAGGGTGGGTGCTGGCTGAGCCCCCGGGGCCAGCAGGAGCGGGGCGGGCGCGTCTTTGTTCTCACAGCAGAGCCAGGTGTGGGGGGTCTGCCAGGACCAGATGGAGGGGGGGAGGCTTGAACCCCACTTCCCGCTGTGGCCGGAACACCCCTACCCTGCACACATCTGTGTCCCTGAGAAATCCCAGGGTGGGGCCGGGAGGCAGAGAACCTGTCGGGGGTTCTGAGGCCACACCCAGCGGGCTGTTCAAGCCTGTGGCTGGAGCTGGGTCTGGTTATCTAATAGAGTCCCAAAGGTGCCTCAAAAAAAAAAAAAAAAAACCAAAAAAAGCAGTGATCTGGGCATAGCTCAGAGCTGTGTTCCTCAAAGTGTGGGCTGGACCAGCAGAATCAACAGCAACTGGGAACTTGTTAGAAATATGAACTCTTAGACACTCCACCCAGACTTGCTGAACCAGGACCTGCATTCTGACAAAATCCCCATGAATGAGGATGCGTGTTACAGTTTAAGAAGCATCGTCTCAGAGAACGCCAGCTCAATACAGAAAACGTGAAATAAACACACTTTAATTCAGATTTTATATAGAATTTACAATGACATAAATAGGAGCTTTGATGAGGTTAATGTATGAATTCTATATGGCAGTGGTGGCTTAATGGCAAAAATATTACTAAGCTGGGCACCGAGGCTCACGCCTGTAATCCCAGCACTTTGAGAGGATGAGGCACGTGGATGGCCTGAGCTCAGGAGTTCAAGACCAGCCTGGCCAACATGGCAAAACCTGTCTCTACTAAACGTACAAAAATTAGCCGGGCGTGGTGCTGCATGCCTGGAATCCCAGCTACTTGGGAGGCTGAGGCAGGAGAATCACTGGAGCCCGGGAGGCAGAAGTTGCAGGAAGCCGAGATTGCGCCACTGCACTCCAGCCTGGGCAACGGTGCGAGACCCACTCTCAAAAAAAAAAAAAAAAAAAAAAAAAAAGAGAAAATATCAGTAGTAGAAATACAGGTTCTTTCTGGCATAACAATATTTTGGGGTATTCCAGATATATTTTTTATAAACAATTTCTAAGAGAGGTTCACATCTAAATTTTCTTTGCAATAGTGATCTGAATTTGATTCTAAAAAATCAAATCTATTAGAATTTAATTCGTTAGAATACTTTGCACTGTAACATTCATGTATAGTACAAATACATCTTCTCTTACTGGTTTTGGATTTTCCTAAATCAGGAGAGTTTTGCCTTCTTTTTAAAGGGTTTTCTGCGATCCCTGCTTACGATGCTGTCTTTCTTTTTTTTTTAAGATGGGGTTTCACCATGATGGCCAGGCTGGTCTTGAACTCCTGACCTCAGGTGATCCACCCAGCTCGGCCTCGCAAAGTGCTAGGATTACAGGCGTGAGCTACCGCGCCTGGCCGATGCTGTCTTGATGGAGCTTCTGAGTTAGAAAGGGATTTGCTGTTATCCGCAGAGGGGTGGCAGGTGATTTGCTGAGCTGCTGTGCTGGTACTTGGGACTCACTGCAGGCTCAGAGTGCTTGTCTTGGTCCCAGTAGCCTCAGGCAGAGAGTGCCTCCTTCTTAGATCTGCAGTGGGGTAGGGATTATTCTGGAAGCTTCTGCTTTTCCTGGCATCTGGTGCTCTATGACCATGGTCTTCAGTTACAGGAGTAAAAACGAATACTCTCCTAGCCAGGGTGAAGGGGGATGAACTCAGCAGAAGGAAGCCACAGAACACAGCAGGAGGCACAGGGAAATCAGCTTCAGGAGTCTGGAGTTCCAGTCCTGGAGCTGCTGGTGACCAGCTAGCCAGGGGTCTGCAAACTGGGGCCCGTCACTGTTTTGCTTGTTTGTTTGTTTGAATAAAATCCTATTGGAACAAAGCCAGGCTCATTTGCTTGTGCCCCATCTGTGGCCGCAGCTGTCTTGTTATTAATGTAACAGCAGAGTTGAGTCATTTCAACAGAGGCCGTACAGCAAGGCATGCAACGCCGGAAATATTCCCTGGCCCTTTGCAGAAAAAGTTTGTCAATTCCTCAGCAGACCTAGATCAGGGCAGTCTGTTCACCCTCTGCAGCTCAAGTTCCCTGCCTAGAAGGGGACTGGGTTATACAAACCTCCGTGTATCTATGTGACCCCATCTTTTCTACCATTTTGTTTTAGGTTTACATTGCTGTTAACTCCCTTCCCACCTTGCAGCTAGAGTGAACACCACCACCTTTTCTCCTTTTTGCAAGAATCTCAGCTGCTCTCCTGCTATTTTTTCTCCCCCTTTTAGCACATATAGGACGTTCAGTCTGACATCAAACATCCCGTGTGTGCTATGTTAGATCCAATTGTTCCTCCTACCTAGTCTACTTATGGGAACACTGAGACCCAAGGAGAGGATGTGGTGGATGAAATCTTAGTTAATTGGTTATTCAGTTGAATTCGATAAAGCACATTCTCAATCTTTAATGGGCATACTTAAATGTGAAAAGGAGGAAAGTTACAGATGAACTTTCATTAACGTTGACCCACCGTAGATATGAAATATCTACCACTTTGTGGTTGTACAGTAAGGGGGTGTGGGATGTGCTGCTTTGCTCTGCCCTGTTCTGAGTTTTGGTCTGGTAGCTAGCAAGTTCTACTTATTCATACGATTTTTAGATCTCATCAAACAGCCCAGCCAGGAGTGGGCCCCTGAGGCAGGGACTGTTCACACGTCTCACTGATTCTTTTACTGATGCCTTCTTGTTGATGCTTGAACAGATGTGGGGATGAGATTGTGGAAATCAGTGATTCCCCTGTGCACTGCATGACGCTCAACGAAGTCTACACGATCCTGAGTCACTGTGACCCTGGTCCAGTCCCCATCATTGTCAGCCGACATCCAGACCCACAGGTAACGTCCGCTGGGCTATTCTCTTCTTCTCAGGCTCACTCTTTCAGTACCAAAATTGGAACAAGAGATAGATGAAAAAAAGGATGTTGCTGGCTGGGTTCGTACCTGAATTCCCAAGAATCCTTTCCAGGTTTCTGTGATAAGAATTGTCTGCAGCAGAGGTCCAGGAACAAACTTCTAGATATCAGAGGCAATTGACATTAACTGAGGGAAGCTCTGACAGCTGAGTTACAAGCTCTAGGGCAGGAAAATGGAGACCCAAGGTTCCAGATAGCAGATGCAAGAGATGTGTTCATTTATGCATCTAGTAGGCACCCACTGTGGAAATGTCTGCAGGTACAGAGACAAGTTCATAGCACACAGTCCTTCCCTGCAGAAGCTCACAGTATCAGTAAGGAGCGTGACATGCAAGTAATTGCAAAACAGAGATGGGAAGTCCTGTGGGAATACAGGAATATAGCAGGGAATGGCTTATCATATAAAACAATAATAATAATACCAGAGGTTAGTTTTCTCCAGGCATAGAATATGAGGAAGATCATTCCAGGCAATGGGAACAAAAAGTTCAAAGTTACAGAGTCATGAAGGGACCTGACATGGAAGGAGAGGAGTGGGTTTAGTGGGGCTGGAGTGTAGGATACTAGGTGAGAATGACTGAGAACAGAGGTGGGCATAGCACTGGCATTACACTGCAGAGGGCTTTCAACAGGATACGAAAGAGCTTGCATTTGCTTCTGCATAGTGAGGAGCTATGGGAGGTCTGTCGCCGTAGATGGAGCATGTTCATATTTTAGTTTTTTTAACCTTTGATTGCAGAAGACAGGATAGAGTGGGTGGAGGGTGGGGTTTGTAAGAGGAAGGAAGCAGATGGTGAGATCCTGAACTACTACTACACGGCAGCCATGGGAAGAGAAAAAGGAAGGGGCAATGTATTAGTCTGTTCTCCACTGCTGATAGAGACATAGCTGAGACTGGGTGATTCATAAAGAAAAAGGTTTAATGGACTCACAGTTCCATGTGACTAAGGTGGCCTCACAGTCACGGCAGGAGGTGAAAGGCACATCTTACATGGTGGCAGGCAGGAAGAGAATGAGAGCCCGATGAAAGGGGAAACCCCTTATAAAACCATCAGATAGTGAGACTCATTCACTATCACAAGAGCAGCATGAGGGAAACTGCCCATGATTCCGTTATCTCCCCCGGTCCCTCCCACAACACGTGGGAAAAGCCAGATCATATCAGGCAAGAGGAGGCAATGCTTGGGAAGACTCAACAAGAGCTGCTGGCCGGGTGGTTCTGGGGTAAGAGAGGGAGCTGAGGAGGTCTCCAATATTTTGAGATTGGAAGACGGAGCAACGGTCTTCCACCAGAAGAGAGAGGAGGAGAGGGTAGCAAGCCTGGGGGGAGAGAAGAGCGTGATCTTCGTGTGGGACATAGTGAGGCGGAGGTACCATCCGTGTCCAGGTAAGGAGGCCCAGTAGGCAGGTCAGACTTAGGGCTCATAGCAGCTATTACAGGTACCCAGGCTGAAGCCAGACTCGGGGGTTGAAGTGCTGCCGCAGGTGAGAGCTCTGGGGAACTTGGAATAATCACCACCTCAAATTATTTAATCCTTAGTGGGTGCCAGGCATGTTTTCCAAAGATGTGACCCACACAACTGCATTTAGTTGCTATGCAGCCCCCTGAAATCAGTGTGATATTTCCATCCCCCCCAACTCACCGATGAGGAAACTGAGGCTTAGAAAGGACAAAGAAGTTTCCCAGTGGTGAAGCTACTAAGTAAAGAAGCTAAGATGTAAATCCAGTAAAGCCTGTGCTTTGAACTCACTGACTCCCAAACTCCCAGTGATACTTGGGTGGAGTGGAGTCATGAGGAAGATCAATATGTAATGGTGTGGTGCAATTCAAACCCAGCCCCGTTCCGTGGACAGCACACTGGGGCTAAACACGCCAGAGGCAAGCGAACTTTTCTTAACTCAGGCAAGCAAATAATTGGCCTGAATCTCTGCAGTACAAGAAAAGAAAGAGCTCCCAATTAACTGATCAGTGCCTCTTGCTGCTTTGGGGACTATGGCAGAACATCAGTGGAGTAGGGGTCAGGCTGGGGGCACATGCTGTGGCCCTGGGCTGAAGGAGTGTGCATTGTGGCCAGAGAGATGGGACACACACAGAGGCCATAGAGGTGAGGGCCTTGACAGTGAGGGAGCCGGGGTTCCAGCTGCTCAGATCACAGAGCCAGGCCAGAAAGGACAGGTCAGGTTTAGAGCGGCAGAAAGGCAAAGGCACCCTAGGCAGGGGAGATCCAGGCGCACAGACACAGGGCGGAGAGGCGCGGCCAGCAGCAGGATGCCTGGCACAGGTCCCGTCGGCTGTTCGCTTATGGTGACCTGGGGCAACTCATTCAACCTCCAAGAGCCTCTGGGGAAGTGGCCTTTACCTTATCGGATTGTTGTGAATGGTAACTTTTCTCTATTAATAGTTTACCATCTGCCAGGCATTGTGCCCAAGACTTTAAATGATTTATCTATTATTGTTTGTTGTGGTAAAATACAAGTAACATCAAATTTACCATCTTAACCATTTTCTAAGTGTACAGTTCAGTGGCATCAAAGACATTCTCATTGTTGTGCAGCCGTCCCCACCATGCATCTACAGGGCTCTTCCCATCTTTCCGAATTTAAACTCCACCCGTTAAACAAGAACCTGTGTTCTTCCACCTGCAGCCCCTGGGAATCACCAGTTTACTTTCTGTCTCGGTGCTGTTGACCTCTGCCTTCTTCACAGAACTGGAATCATAAAATATTTGTCTTTTTGTGTCTGGCTTATGTGACTTCACATAATATCCTCAAGATTTATTTATGTTGTAGCATGTGCCAGAATTTCCTTCCTTTTTAAGGTCAAATAATATTCGAATGTGTGTGTGTGTGTATGTGTGTGTGCATGTGTATATGTGTGTGTGTGTGCATGTGTATATGTGTGTGTGTGTGTGCATGTGTATGTGCACATGTACATGTCTGTGTGTGTGAGTGCGTGCGTGCATATGTATGTGTATATGTGTGGGCGTGTGTGTATCACATTCTGTTTATCTGTTTGTGAGTACTTGGGTTGTTTCCGTCTTTGGACAATTGTGAATAATGCTACAATGAACTGGAGCACAGATATCTCTGAGATACTGACTTCACTTCTTTTGGGGTATACACCCAGAAGTGGAATTGCTGGGTCATATAGTAATTCTATTTTTAAGTTTTTGAGGCGCCTTCAAGCTATTTTCCACAGCGGCTACACCATTTTACATTCTTATCAACAGCACAGGGGTTCCAATTTCTCCATATCCTTGCCAACATTTTGTTCTTTTCTTTTCTTTTTTTGAGATGGAGTCTCACTCTGTCACCCAGGCTAGAGTACAGCGGCACGATCTGAGCTCACTGCACTGGGTTCAAGCGATTCTCCTGCCTCAGCCTCCCCAGTAGCTAAGATTACAGGTGCGTGCCACCACACTGGCTAATTTTGTATTTTTAGTAGAGACGGGGTTTCACCATGTTGGTCAGGCTGATCTCAAACTCCTGACCTCAAGTGATCTGCCCGCCTCAGCCGCCCTAATTGCAGGGATTAGAGGCATGAGCCACCATGCTCAGCCTCTTTTCTCTTTTTAATAGCAGCCATCCTGGTGTCCTAAGTGTGTGAGGTGGTAACTCAGCATGGTTGTGGTTTGTATTTACTTAGTCATTAGTGATGTTGAGCATGTTTTCCTTTGCTTTTTGGCTGTTTGTGTATCTTTTTAAAAGAAACATCTATTCAGGTTCTGTGCCCAGTTTTTAACCAGGTTGTTTTATTGTTGTTGCTGATGAATTGTAGGAGCTCTTTACATATTCTGGAGCTCAACCGTTTATCTGAAATATGCTTTGCAAATATTTTCTCCCATTCTGTGAGTTGCCTCTTCAATTTGTGGATTATGTCCTTTTGATGCACAGCAGTTTTTCATTTTTACATAGTCCAATGTGTCTATTTGTTTGTTTCTTGTACTTTTGATGTCAAATAACTTACTGTTAAAAACCCTGTCCTCTTTGTTAAGTGGGTTTTAGTATTGTTATTATCTTACAGAAGGAGGAGGTGGAGGCTGAGGAGGCTAAGTAACTTGTCTAGGTATACACACCTAGACAGCAGAGGAACTGGGACTAGAGCACGGGCCTGTTTGACTCTAAGACTCATACTCTTAACTATTGCTCCAAAGTGATAATGAACTGTGAGTCATAAGACACACAGTATAAGAGTGATTGTGATGATTATGACATTGTTGATGATGAGGTCATGACAGCATTGCCATGAATGGACTAGCTCATAGAGGTGACCTATGAAGTGGGAACTTGACCTAGAATTTTGCAGCAAGTAGTGGGGAGACAGTTGGAGAGCTGAGGGGGCCTCCTTGGGAACCCCTGCTTTGACAGACTTTGGACTTTATCTAGAAGATACTGGGGAACCATTGATTCCCAGTGTACTTCTGGAAATGGAATTTGTCAGCTATTTACAGAGTGGGTTGAAAGGAAAAAAAAACATCTGGAATGTAGTGGCCCAGCTTGGGAGCTGGTACAGGGCTGGGAGCCTGATGCAGGAGCTTCCACTGTTTGAGGAGATGATTGACATTTTCTAGGTCTCTGAACAGCAACTCAAAGACGCTGTGGCCCAGGCAGTGGAAAACAGCAAGTTTGGAAAGGAGACGCGTCAGTGGAGTCTGGAAGGTGAGACATATGGTGAACTTTGTTGTAAAATATCTTTGCCTTCTTAGAAAGCGTAGGATTTCTCCACCAACTCATCCTCTAGCCAAGGAATAGTCATGGAAGTTATCATAGACCAGCACAGTGTGTAGACAAAGACGGAAAACTAGCAGCCCCCCCAGCTAAAGTTAGGTTATATTTTTGCTTTGTTTGGAAGACACAGGATTTTAAAAGCATCGGAATTTGAACTGTTGCAAATGTGCTGGGCTCTCTCCAGCTCCCAATTCTCTTTACCTATACCGAGTTGCCATGCACACAATTGCCCCTGTAGGTATCTGAGTTTGCAACTCCTAGTCTATGATAATAGAATATTGGGAAAATTAACATTTGGGAGTATAATTCTGATATTTATTGACTTCTTATAATGTCAGACACTGTGCTAAGTCATGCACTCACACATAATTTTTATGCACATCTTGTAAGAAAAAGTGAGGCCCTCAGAGACTCTCTTGCTCAAAGTCACAGCACTAGAGCAGAGGCTGTGGAATGGACGTCCAGCTGGCTTGACTCCTGTGCCCAGCCACTGGGCATTCATCAAGTCATCATGGAATATCCTTATGACAGAACAACATGCAACCATTGGCACTGATATCAACAAGAAACTGACCTGAGAAAGTGTTCAGAGAAAAGAACAGAACACAACATTTTATTTCAGCTCTGGCCCACTGTTTCCACCTACCCACACGCCTATACGTTCAGGGAAGCAGGACAGAGAAACTCGCCAACATTTTGACAGTAGTGATCTCTGGATGATAGAAACACCGGTGAAGTGAATGTTTACTTTTGTTCCTCTCGTGGCTGTTTTCTCTAAGGAGGATACATTATCTTTTATGATCAGGAAAAAGCAAAAGAAAACTTTTTATGTAAAGAGAATGTGAGTTAGCAGCGGGCTGGCCTTGGTTCTCTCTCGTGGGCCCCCCCGGCTTTCCGAGGCTCTCAGCATGAGCTGGAATTTGAGCAAGAGACTAGACTTCAATCTCTCCCACCCCCTCGAGCTGCGATTTTAGGACGGTTTGCCACTAGAGGATGTGTGGGTAGCCCTAGTGCTGGAAACCAGAGTAGGGGGCACTGAGAGCCAGGGAGAAGGGCCGGGAGGGAGGGGCAGTGGCTAAGAAATAGCGGCTTTCTGCCCTCACCTCACCCTCAACTGGAAAGAAATGGTGACTTCTTCGTATAAGATTCAAAGTGCCTTGACAGGTAGTTTCTCTATCTTTGTTATTGAGCCTCAAAATAAGCCCAGTGACTTTAGAATTATCACCTGCATTTTACAGACACAGAAGTGGAGTTGGGTCCCCCAGGAAGCTGACTCTGAGATGGAGTTTTTATTAGGAAGCGTGTTTCCTAGGAAGCGTCCTGGGGATCACTACCTGTGGCAGAGAGCGGAGTACAGGCAGGTAGACCGAGGGAGGATGGAGCTGGGGTGCACGCCCAACAGCTTCAGCCAAGCCCTGGAGCTCTGCAGCTAAAGTCCCCATTAGAGTTGGCCTGAGTTGGGCCTCTGTAACCCTGTCCCCAGCAGTCCCTGGAGACAGGCTGCCCCCCGTGGGTCCCTGGAAGGACCCATGGCTGAAAGTAGTCTACCGGCAGCACTCTCCACAGCTGGGACTCCAAGCCCTCCCTCGATGGGTGATCTGGGGGGCATATCTCCATATCCATCACTCACAGGCTCAGAAAGCTTGGACGGTTTTCCCAACCCAAAGTCAGACAGCTCACCGGGGTCCAACACCAAGATTGCCACGCTCCAGATCCAGCGTGGCCTCAGATGAGACAGCGGTGTACAGTGTGATGCCTGCAGCAGTCACAGGCGAGGCTGGGGGTGTGTTTTCATCTTCTGAAGCTCAGCTGTGAAGATTCCCTTGTGCTTCCCACACAGGTGTCAAAAGGCTGGAAAGCAGTTGGCACGGGCGGCCTACCTTGGAGAAGGAACAAGAGAAGAACTCGGCGCCCCCGCATCGCAGGGCTCAGAAGATCATGGTCCGCTCCAGCAGTGACAGCAGCTACATGTCTGGGTCCCCGGGGGGAAGTCCTGGGGGCGGCAGTGCTGAGAAGCCGTCCTCCGACGTGGACATCAGCACTCACAGCCCCAGCCTGCCCCTGGCACAGGAGCCAGGGGTGCTTTCTGTAGCATCCTCCAGGCTGCCCCAGGAGAGCCCGCCCCTCCCAGAGAACCGGGACAGCCACCCGCCGCTGCGACTAAAGAAATCCTTTGAGATTTTGGTGAGAAAGCCTACATCCTCCAAGCCCAAGCCTCCGCCCAGAAAATACTTTAAAAGCGACAGCGACCCTCAGAAGAGTCTGGAAGAGAGAGAGAGCTCCTCATGCGCTGCTGGGCCCACCCTGCCCACCTGTGGCCAGGTAAGAGGATGGGTCCACAGGTTGAGTGTTTCCAGCACCAGACTCAAATCTTGAGCATGGGCTACAGTGTTAGCAGGGGCAGAATGAAGGTTCCTCCTGCTCCACCAGAGAGAAGCTGATGCGTAGGTCTCAGCCTAGGACTGACCGTGGAAAGTGGGTTTGAAGGTTGACAGATAATTGAAGTCCCAGTCCTGCTTGCCGGCCTGGGGGTTCCCATCCATAACGCACTGGAATGTTTTGTATAGATACTTTAAGTTCTGGGGTACACGTGCAGAACATGCAGCTTTGTTACGTAGGTATACACGTGCCATGGTGGTTGCTGCATTTCTGGTGTCATTTCTCACTCTCACTATGAAGGAAAAATACCAGGGCCCCTGGAGGGCCATTCCATGATGCGGGAGGCAGCCTTCGCATATGGGTCTTTGAGTGTCCTGCCTGCAGGGAGAATAGTGGCTTAAAGAACTAAAAAGGGACAGGAGCTGGTTACCCTGCTTCCTAGGTGAGTGGGCTGATGTGATTGTGAGAAACTGGCTCCCGTTTCTTCCCCAGTTATCTTTGCCTCCTCCCTTTTGTAGGTGTGGAGCCTTGGGGGGATCCCAGCAATCCGTTAACTGGGGCTGCCTGTAGTGCTCCCTCCAAGGGCCATTGTGAGGATTAAAGGTAACCTCTTAGGGGAAGTACCTGACGGCAGCACGGGATATTAGCGTTCATTGCCATGATCTTCCCCAGTCAGGGTCCATAAAGACCTCCTTCCCGCCCCTTGCACAAAAGGCAGCCGCTGTGTCTTGAGCCGTTTTTACGCGCAGGCACTACACTGAGTACTTTCCTGCACCTCGTGTCAATTCAACCTTACAGCGACCTGAGGGTGGGAGTCCCAATTCTGCAAAGAGGGAAGCGAGAAACTTGCTCAAGTTCACATCGCTAGTGGGTCACGGTTACCCATTATGCCACGCTGAATGTCCCATCCTTACCCAGAAGCTGCCTTCCCTGGGCAGGTGGGAGGGGCCTCTGGAAACCCCCTAGAACGATCTACAGTGAGGGTTGGCAAGCTTCAGGAGGGGTAGCAGTGGAGACAGGAAGTTGAGCAGGAGGGGTGAAAGTGAGGGAGGGAAGGGGAAGTCAGGTTACTGCAAAGGAAGTACAGTTTTGCAGAGCGCTGGCAGGATGTGGCTGCGTAGCCACGCATGATGGAGCTCTCAGGTGGATGGTTCTCCCACCGCCTCTAAGCCCATGTTTCATTTTCCCTTGGACCTGAGACCTGTGAGTCCAGAAGGGCAAACCGGGAGGCGCCAGCTGAGAAGCCGGGCATGTTGCCTTCCTCCTAGAGGCCCAGAAAAGGACCAGTGCAGTTGCCACAGCAGGTCTGTCCCGGTGGGCGATGCCCTCAGCAGAGCTGCATAGGGGCAGGGAGTATTGCCCAAGCAAGGCATCCGGAGGAGGAACTGGGGTGCCCTCAGGGAGGCCCAGGCAGGGAGCTTCCCCACGGGTCATCTTTGGTGCCCTGCGTGCCTGGGCAGAATCCAGGGCTCCCTGCTGCACCCACCCCAGCAGCACCGTCTCCTGGAGACACAGGCCGTTCTGCAGCTGCCCTCCTCTGCCTGCTCTGTGCTGTCCCACGTGGCCACCAGATCCTTCTCCCACAAACATTTCCATAAAAGCAGTCAGCATGACACACTTTTATTGGGCACTAGGGGGGTCACAGAGAAAGGGTCATAGCATGCAGTAGAAAACAGGAAGCCATTTGCTTGAGGTCACTCCTAAAATTTCCTGGACCATTCCTGAGGATTTCTCACTGGGTGTTTTCTCCCATGGCCACGGTGTCCACTAGCCCACCCTCCCACCTTCCCTCCCTGCAGTCTTTTCTCTCCAGGGCCCCAAGACTGTTGTCAAGCTGCTAAGGATGACCCCCAGATCTCTCCCATCTACTCTAACTCAAGGGGACTGAGCTCTCACAACCAAAATGAACTTTGGGACATTTTCTTCAACAAAACACTAACATCTCTCAATTAGAAAATCAGCTTAAACTCTCACCTGAGCTTAAAAAAAACTTCCAACACACAACAGGATTCTTGGAAGGAAAAAAAACACAATTTATCCCTTCTATGCTGCATCCACTCTGTCCTTTCCTTCTTTCTCTTCTCCCTCCTTCATCCACCAAGCACAGTCCAGGAAACACTAGGAAGAGGAAATTTTGTGTAAAATCAAATTGATTTCAGTGGCTAATTTTGAAGCCTCCCAGGAGGAGGATACAGTATCAGATGTGTTGATGAAAAGACAAAATGCATTTGTGTCCGTTCCAAGATGTGAAGCTGCGTTGACTGCAGTTGGTGTCACGTATGCCTGCCTGTAAAAGCAGTAACAATTCATGAATGCCAACAGCTGTCAACTTACAGCACTCCCAACAGGGTGAAATTAAATTTCATCCACGTACCATTTCTCTTGTGGACGAGAGTCTTGGAGATCATCAGACCAATATTTTAAGCTTCTAATGGCATGACTCAGCCTTACTTTTTTAAACGCTAGTTGAAGAAGCCCCGTGATTCCTTTGAAATTGGTTGATCTCTCAATATTTCATAATGCTCTCCTAATGCTCAGTTCTACCATAGAGAACCTGAACGATCTCTGTGAATACCTTTCTAACTTTTATAGACCTTTCCTTCCCCAAAATGTTTACTGTCAATGTAGATCTTAAATTTCAGGCCATGGACATTTGCTATTTCTTTTTTAGTCCCAAATGATGCCTTTGTTCCTTCTTTCTTCCTTCCTCTTTGGAAGGAAGCTTGCAGCCATGTCAAATGGCCCATCATTACACAAATCTGGGATTAACCAGACGTGGCGTCCACCAGAGTACAGCAAAGTATTTCCCTTGCAGGTGATCAAATACAGGTGGCATTATTTTGATGCTGTCTGCCTTCTCAGCCTTCTTTTTCCAGGTGGGTATTATGTTTGGTTGGGCTGTCTCTGGAACACTCTTCTTCTGGCTCTCTGCCTGGAAAATTCTGACTCTGTTGATGAAGCAGACAGAAAGCCTTTCTCCACCTCTGGGATAGAACTGGTCTCTCTGTTTCCTCGGGGCCCTGACATCTCCTTAAGCACACTGCAATAATCCAAACTCTTCGAGTATTGTGCAGCTATTCCGAGCCTGGCCCATCTTGCCCTTAGGCTGTATTGGGAGGGACCCAAGGCTGCATCCAGGCTCAGTGGTGGAAACAATTGTGCAACAGATTGATGATGTCACCCTCGGTGCCACAGAGGGGAGCAATGGCACAGGTGCTGAGTATCTGTCATCCCAGAATGCTTACTGAATATTTGAAGAGTACTTAACAAGTGACAGTGATTGACAAGCATTTTTCTCTGAGGGCTCTATCCTTGAGGAACACTAGCTGGCAGGTTTTTAGCCACCTTTTTTCAACACTGCCCTGTACCCTCCTGGGGTGGGTAGTTCACCAAGATGCAGCTGTAACTGAAGCCAGGCCAGTCCGTTCCACACGCAAAGCCTTTTGTTCCTGTCACAAAGAGCCAGGGTCTTCGCATACGTCCGCAGGATGGGCCCATGTCCTGAACACCGGGTTGCTGCTCTGTGTGTCTAGGAGATGCTGGCTCTGCGACGTCAGACCAAGGAGAAAAGAGCCCCCTTTACAAGGCTGCTGAGGAACTTCTCATTGAAAGCAGCTCCGTGTCTGTTTTTCCATCCAATCAAAGCACTCTCGCCTGCTCACGGCTGAAGGCTGCCGTTTTGACACGGTCTCGCTTCCTGTTTACCCCACAGGAAGCCAGAGAGCTGCGGCCACAGGAAGACACAGCAGGGCGAAGCCCTCGTGCCTCTGCCGGCTGCCCAGGACCTGGCGTCGGCCCGCAGACCACGTCCTCCACAGACGGCGTGCCCAGGCAGAGAACAGCCGGCCCAGGTAAGCTTCCAGTGCGATCTTCCGAAAGGAAGGGTCTTTTGAAGAAAAGGTGCAGGGATAAGATAAGAGCACGACTGGCCTGAGGATCTGCGTGCTCTGCGTTGACTCCACCGCTGGACCTGGCCGATAGCAGTCAGGAGTCCCGGGCGCTGGAGGCGCTGTCCAGGCTGTGGAGCCTCCCAGGTGGGCGGGTGATGCTGTGCGGGTGGCAGCAGGAAGGCAGGCCATTCTGGATAGTCGGGAGGTTGGAGCCCGCAGAAGAGGTCCAAAGACATGCCCACCCAGCCATCCTGGGCAGCTGCCTCGAGGGTGCCCACATTCCAGCTGCAACATTCCTGCTGCATTCAGGATTTCTGAGTCAGAGACTGTAGTGCCAGAAAAGTATAAATAGAATTTGCCAGTGGTCTCTTCCAAGAAGTGGATGACAAGGGTGCATCCACGTGCTACACCTGGCAATGCTAAGACGTGGCTTGAATGTCTAGTCTCTTGCTAGAGAGCATAGGACTTGGAGGCAGGGAATCCTGGGTCTGTCATTAGCATGACTCTGAGCAACCTGCTTTGCCTTTCTGAGCCCAGATTCACTCATCAGCAATGTGTGGAAGAGCACATGGACCCCCAGCGTACGAGGCACTCAGAAAGCACACACTGAACGCTGGCTTCGTGAGGTCCTGTGCTAGATGCCAGGGAGAGAGAAAGGGATGAGATGGGTCAGGTCCTGCCTCCAAGGAGCAACTAGTAGGTGGCAGAAAATAAACATATGGGCTCTATCCCATATGACTATCTGAGAAACACTACAGGAAAAGTCCACGAAAGCCTTTTGGAGGGCGAAGGGACATTTTGGAAAGATCGAGCACATCTGCCCAAAGCAGAAGCCTGCGGGGGCGGCTCCTTTCGCTTCCCTTAGTCACCCTCATTGAGGAACACACTGGCGAAAGCAAATGCCTCAGTGTCGAACTAGCAGGAGCTTGTCACCCCAATCTGCAGCGGGCTTGACTGTGGAACCTCTGCCTCCTGATTCTCACAACAGCCCCTTACAGCTAAGCCGTTCAGAAATGCAGAAACAGGCTGGAGGGCTGGGCCCACTTGCCAAAGGCCAGTCTCTTGGAATGTGCAGTATTTCTCTTTGATATCATCGAGATGTAATGCTCCACATGATTCCCTTCTTTTGAAACCTGGCATTGAGGCAAGGGGCAGGAGGGATCAGAGTTCCTCAAACTGGGTTGTATTCCAGTAGCAAGCATCCCTCAGAGCACACAGGCCAGCCTCCCTCTGCTCCTGGGAAAGAGAGCTGGGGCACAGTCTCCCCTACCCACACAGATGTGATGCTGGTTCAATGCTGGCTTCTGAGAAAGGCTCCTGTGTGCTCCAGGGCATGCCTGAGGTCCTGGCTGGCACAGAACGGGATGCACATTGCAGTCCCCTGCTTATCACATGCCCAAGGCCCAGGCTGCGTCCTGGGTATCTTCAATCAGTACCTAGGGGTGGGCGTCAGTATTTTTAGGGCCCTCCACATTCCAATGTGTAGCCAAGGTGGAGAATCCTTGGCACAGATTTCTACCTGGAACCTTTTCATCAGCTCTTGAGGGAGGGAAAACACTCCTTTGCTGAGCAAGCTGATCAATGACCTGCATATAGGGATAGCAGCAAACACACAGCTTCAGGGCCAGGCAGGTGCATAAGTGGGAGATGCCGGCTGGGTGAGAGGGAGTGTGAAGAGCTGTGAGTAGCTGCAGCGGCCCCGTTGGAAGGTGTGCACAGGCGCCGTGCTTTTTAATGACATGGGTGGGCCAAAGCGCAAACGGCTGCCGACTTGTGACCTTCGTCTTAAAAGTTTAAACAGCAAGAGAATTGCTTTGGCTTTTCCACATTTAACACGGTATCTCGGAGGCTCCTTAGTGCAGTAGAAAGGACATAAACCTCGAGTCAGGAGACATGGGGTCTTGGGCTGGCACTGCCCTCAGATGGCCCCTTGCCCTTCTTGAAATGCACAGTGCCGGAGATCGGCCCAGATGTTCTCTGAGTACCTTCCTGGCCTCAACACTAGGAAGCCGTGAGATTAACTCCACTGCTGGCTCTTCACTCCTACCTGTGGGCAACTCAGTCGGGTAATAGCACCTGGAGCTCGCCCACCTGGGGTCTCCCACTTCTGCCAATCTCCTCCTCTTGAATCCACCTTGCTGTTTAGCTTGGAAACTAGAATTTAGGGAGAAACCTCGCAGTATGATGTAACACACAGCTTTTGGCCTTGTTTCTGCATGGTAGTGACCCAAACGTCCCCGATAAAACACCCACTGCTTAAGAGGCAGGCGCGAATGGACTATAGCTTGGATACCACAGCCGAAGACCCTTGGGTTAGAATTTCCGACTGCATCAAAAACTTATTTAGCCCCATCATGAGTGAGAACCATAGCCACATGCCTCTCCAGCCCAATGCCAGCCTGAGTGAAGACGATGGGACACAGGGCCACCCAGATGGGACCCCACCAAAGCTGGAGACGGCCAATGGCACTCCCAAAGTTTACAGGCCAGCAGACAGCAGCGTTGTGAAGAAGGGTCCCCCAGTGGCTCCCAAGCCAGCCTGGTTTCGTCAAAGCTTGAAAGGTTTGAGGAGTCGTGCTTCTGACCCAAGAAGGCTCCCCGATCCCGCCTTGTCTGCCCAGCCAGCGCCTGCTTCCAGGGAGCACCCGGGACCACACACCCAGGCTTCCTCCTCCAGCTCCTCCATCAAGCAGAGAATCACCTCCTTCGAAACCTTTGGCTTCTCTCAACGGCCTGACAAAGGAGCCCAGAGACTAAGTCTCCAGCTCTCCTCTGGGGAGACAACAAAACCTGCTGGGAAGCATGAGGGAGGTCGGCTTCCCGGACTCTTGGGCCGAGGGGCTGCACCCACTCTTGCACCCCAGGAGACTGAGCAAGTGCTGCCCTCGGGGTCTCCTGCAGCTTCTGAGGCCAGAGACCCAGGTGTGTCTGACTCCCCTCCCCCGGGGCGGCAGCCCAGTGAGAAAACTCTTCCTCCTGGCCCAGACCCGCTCCTAAGGCTGCTGTCAACACAGACTGAGGAATCTCAAGGCCCAGTGCTCAAGATGCCAAGCCAGCGAGCGCGGAGCTTCCCCCTGACCAGGTCCCAGTCCTGTGAGACGAAGCTACTTGATGAAAAGACCAGCAAACTCTACTCTATCAGCAGCCAAGTGTCATCGGCTGTCATGAAATCCTTGCTGTGCCTTCCGTCTTCTATCTCCTGGGGCCAGACTCCCTGCGTCCCCAAGGAAGGGGCATCTCCAACATTATCATCCAACGAAGACCCAGCTGCAAATGGTTTGGCTGAAACATCTGCCTCAGACACGGGGTTCTCACTCAAGTGAGTTTCTATGCCCGGTGTTTCACTTCACCTTTCTCATCTTTTTCTCTTTTTAAAAATAATTCTATATATCATTTAAAAAATTTCTCAGATATGCTGGCTAAAGGATTGTTTTGCCTCTTTACATGTGTGCGCAGATGTGTGTGTGTGTGTGTGCATGTGTCTATCTGTAGGTATGACACCTGTGCCTTCCATATTAAGAAGTTTTCACAACACCTGGCTTCAGGAGGGCTGGGAGGTAGTGGAAGGGACTGGCTCCCTGGTGAATTGCTCATGGGGGCTGTTGAGATATGCACGCCTGTGGAGATATGGAAGGCTGATGCACATCTAAAATGTCCTGCGGTTATTCAGACCACAGTGAGGCCAGGAGATTATCCATCGGGAATTCTTACTGCTCTCCAAAAGGAATCCACTTGCACTCTGCACATGGGTTCTTCTCCCTAGTCAGGGAGTTAGGATGTTTGGGTCCTAGTCCCAGCTCAGGCACTAATTCTGACCATAAGCAGGTTCCTTCTGTCCTCACCCTCAGATTTCTCTTCAGCTGAAATTAGGAGGTGGATGAGACCTGCCTTGTAGAACCGGGGGACTGTCAGAGGTGCCGTGGGGCTCCTGCAGTACAGATGGGGCTTGGTCTTCCCTCTGATCAAAGCAGCTCTGCATTTATTGTTCTTATGCTGCTGGGAAATATCTGTAAAGGGATCTACTCATAGATGTGTTGCATCAAATAATATGCACATAAGTGCTTGGTACCACACCTGGGATAGAGTAATTACACAATCACTGTTAGCTCTTTTTAACGTTATGATTCCTACTGTGTGTTGTTTCTCCCTGTGCAAGCCTTTCAGAGCTGAGAGAATATACAGAGGGTCTCATAGAGGCCAAGGAAGCCGATGATGGGGACCACTGCTCCCCTCAGTCCGGTCAGTCTGTTATCTCCCTGCTGAGCTCAGAGGAATTAAAACAACTCATTGAGGAGGTGAAGGACCTGGATGAAGCAACATTAAAGGTAGGTTTCGTTTGTAAGCATCTGCAGTAACCAATGGCTTCATATGGCTGTGTGGTCACCTTAGCTGGGCCAGAGGGCAAGTAGCTTGAGTTGCCTGCTGACATCAGACCAGCTTGTGTCCTGTGATAGTGGGACACTGCAGCACTTGACCACAGTAAGACCTTCCCTTTGAAAAGAGCGGTTCAGCTTGTGAAACACTTTCAGTCGATTGACTTCTTGCATCTTCTTTGGTCACTTTATAAATGAGAAAGGCAAGGCTCAATCAAGGTTACAGAGCCTAGCTTTTCTGTCTCCAAGTTGAAGTTTGGTGCTGTTTCCACATCCTGTGGGCTGCTAGCCTGGCATGTGTCTCTAGTGGGGTGCTGTCCATGGTAAACAATGTGGGTCACAAGAGCTCTCACCTGGTGCTTTCATTATTTCTGCTGTGCACAGAGAGGTGACTGATCCCAGGGCACACAAGGCCCCCACGCTTCAGCCAAGTCATTCTGAAAGTCCCACTTCCCATGTTTTCTGCACATGACCCACAGAGGGGTGGGGAGGAAGTGGCCAGGCTGAGCTGGGGCTTATGGGTCCTGCACCCTCTGGGGCTGCCTCAGGCCTACACAGGCTTTGGGTACTAGAATGATCCAGACTAGGACGAGAGGATAAGGAGGTTCTCATTCACAGCTGCAGTTCCCACGTCAAGAGTGTGGGTGAGTCTAATGAGTACAAGGTGCTACTGAGCTGAGATTCCTTCTCTGTGGCTCTCACTCATCATCTGGGACCATCATCCCCCAGCACCTTTCTCAGTGCAAAGGAAGTAACAGAGGCAAGCCGTGTAAATACTAAGAGCTGTCCTGCCTGAGCTGGGGAGAGCATTTGCTTTCTAACCTGCTAAGAGCCTTCTGCAAGGCAAGTAACCTCATACTTGAGTAAAAGTGGAGAGATTTGGGTGAGTGCTGGCGCTTGGAGGTGGGGGTACAGTGAGGTACACATATCCTTCCATTCCTTTGGGTCTTAGGGGCTCCAAATCTTAGGATCATAGGGACAGCTGCAAGTCAGGTCTCTAGTGACTCTGAGCCAGTGAATTCTTTGACATAAATTTACTCCGTAGTGCCAAGGTACAAACAGGTGGCCCAGGAGCCTGTAGGTATATTTTATTGGATCTGCGTGGTGATTAATATTGAATTCTGGGTATTATAAAACCTGAATTGAAACCTGGACTCTTCTTGGGAAAGTGATCTGGTGGTGCTGGGTCTGTATTCCTACGCAGAGCTGACCCTTTGAGCAGATGTACTCAGCGCTCTGCAGTCCCCATCACTCGCGTCTGCCCATTTTGCTCACTTTAGCGACCTGCCTGACTCCTACAGGCATCTGAGTTTGAGACCCCTGCTCTAGATGGGAATGCGAGTCTCTGACTGTGTCCTTGCTCCATGTGAGCCCCCATCTAGGCTAGGAAGTACTGCAGTACTGTGTGTGTGTGCGCATGTGTGTAATCTGAATTCCTACAACCTGACTTCATCCCACATGCTGTGATTTCTGGCTGACTTCATGGCACCCTCCTTTGAGTGTGGACGGGGAGAGAGAGGAAAGCTTGCTGCTTTACATACATTTTTTTTTTTTTCTTCTAAGCTTCGCATGACTCCTGAGGAGTCCACTCTTTACAGATGAGGAAACTGAGGTTTGAGGAGGTGATGTAACTTGGAGGCTGGCCAAGCTGGGGTTTGAGATGACACATCAGTCTGATGTTAAATTGCTCATTCTCTTGCAGTAAAATGTGTTTGAATGTGTGTGTGTCTTTCCTTCTGCAGCAGTTAGACAGCATCCACGTCACCGTCTTACACAAGGAGGAGGGTGCTGGTCTCGGGTTCAGCTTGGCAGGAGGAGCAGATCTGGAAAACAAAGTGATTACGGTGAGTGGGCAAGTGAAGGGGGCGTGTTGGAGCCAGAGGCGATGGCTCTGGGGGAGGGGGCACACTTGCCAGGAAGGGACCTTGTGCTGGGGAAATGAGGAATGCCTGACACTAGGCCACAGGGCAGGTCCTGTTCACTCAGCACGTCCCAGAGTCTGGGGTCGTGTGGGGAGGGTGGCAGCCTGGCCATGGCCGTCCTTTCCTGTAGGTCCCATTATTCTGGCCCATCCAATCTGATCAGCATTGGCTGCCGCTTTCAGATCACCTGTACCTGACCCAGATGGTTTCCGGTTCTGCCGGTTTTCTGAAGCCTGGAGCCCGGCTGTGGCTGCTCTGACTCTAGAGCCGACTGCATTGTCATCATCCCATGGCCACGTTGTTGTCTCGGGTATCTTTTGTGTGGGCTGTGCTGGTCTCATTTGAATTTCCTCACCTAACTGAAAACAAATCCTCCAGTTCACAGCATCAGCCAGTATTAAACAGACCACACCCTCTTGCAGTGGCAATCTGGAACGTTCCCACCTGTCACTTCAGAGGCAGTCATGTGTCAGTGGTGACTTCCTTAATTTTCTGATAAGTTCTCTACTACATAAAAGCACATAAAACCAGTAAGTCTCCGTTTCTCTCACTGAGCACAGCTGAGTATTACAAAAAGGTTCCTGACCCTGTAGTTTACTTTGTGCTTGGAGAGAAAAAGAGAACACATTGGATGTTCTTCTCTGCCCATGGGTGGCAACTTCTGCCCATGTCATCTCACCAGGCACCCCTGAGACACTGCAGACAATAGGAAACTAGGAGGAAGGAGTGCATGTGGGCTGAGCACATCCACAACTTCCTTCTCTTTCTATGTTTGAGCGGTTCTCTTCCTTTTATACTGGTTAAAAGGGCACTAATACACCGCCCTGTCCACGGCCATGCGGACTACTCACTGACCTGTGGTCCAAATTCATCCTACCCGCACTTTGGATTGATAAATTGGTGGCATTTATGCTGCTTTTATAGAACAGGAACCTGAGGTTCAGAGGGGAAGTTCTGCTTCATGCTTAGGTTTTACAGCCTGGGGATTCTAACCACGTAACAGAATTTTTCTAAAACACCAAAATAATTTAGAGAAGCAAAGAGCTTTGCTCCCATCATAGAAGCAAAACTACAGGTACCACATTTGAGTGGTTTCCACGCATGCTCCCAGTCAGTCCTCTTAATTATAATGAACCTCATTAAAGAGGCTTAGACATGGGATATTCGTGTGTTTATCCCACGTATCTTGCAGAAAAGGGACCAAGAAGTGGTTGGAGGTAAAGAGTCAGAATTTCTAGGGGAGGAGCTACAAAAATGTCTAGACCGCCTAGGAGAGTGTTTCTCAAAATGCATTCTGTCAAGTGAGACAGAGAATTTCTCTACAAGAAAAGGATTCTTTGCTGAAACACTTTGGGAATCCCCATAATACCCTGCCAATACCTAGAAATCTGCCATGCAAATTTGCATTGTAGACTCTCTAATACCTTTCGCTTTTTAAAAGTAGACTGTTTCAGAGCTTTTGTTTAACCCAGTATTCCTCAAGTCTGATTTAAAGAAAAATGTTCTTGGCTGGGTGTGGTGGCTCACACCTATGATCCCAGCACTGTGGGAGGCCAAGGTGAGAGGACTGCTTGAGCCCAGGAGTTTGAGACCATCCTGGGCAACACTGGAAGACCCTGTCTCTATTTTTAAAAAAAGTAATAGGAAAAACCCTTTTCTTACACAATACCCATTAATAGGCCATAGTGCTTCAAGAAAACTACTTTGGGGAATTCTGACCTAGGGTAGGTGAGGCAAAAGATTGTAACTGGAATGCCAACTGGAATTGTGGTGATACAGTTTAAGACACGGTGTTGGGATGGATTGTGAGGGCCTATCTGGTCATTATTGCCGGTGATCTCTGCTCTGCATGGAGGAGGGGGGAATGCTAGCCTCTGTTCCAGCAGCTCTGATCTAGGACACAACTACCTTTAATCCTCGTTGGCCTGTAAATCCTCTAGCATTGACTAACTGGTTCAGTCCTCCTCCAGCAAGAATGCAGACTTGAGTGATTTCTGGTCCTGACTTCCTTTGGTTTGCTCAGGTTCACAGAGTGTTTCCAAACGGGCTGGCCTCCCAGGAAGGGACTATTCAAAAGGGTAATGAGGTTCTTTCCATCAATGGCAAGTCTCTCAAGGGGACCACGCACAATGATGCCCTGGCCATCCTCCGCCAAGCTCGTGAGCCCAGGCAAGCTGTGATTGTCACAAGGAAGCCGACTCCAGAGACCTTGCCCGACCTCAACTCCTCCACCGACTCTGCAGCCTCAGCCTCTGCAGCCAGTGATGTTTCTGTAGATTCTAGTAAGTTCCCCACTCAGCAATTTGTGACCCCAAGAATGCGTGGCCTGCCTAGTACGCTGTCTGAGATGTATTCTGTGTTTACATGTGTGCATTCTGTGTGCAAACACGGGGGGCAGCACCACTCTGGGCTCACTTGAAGCCCATGGCGTCTGTGGTCTGGGAGAGGAGAAGACCCTTAACAGAGACCTTGTGTTTTTCTCAGCAGCAGAGGCCACAATCTGCACAGTGACACTGGAGAAGATGTCTGGAGGGCTGGGCTTCAGCCTGGAAGGAGGGAAGGGTTCGCTGCATGGAGACAAGCCTCTCATCATCAACAGGATTTTCAAAGGTGAGGCACGTGTCTGGTTCTTTGGGTGCTCTGCAGTTGTGGGCATGTGGCCAGGCCCCCAAAAGGCTTCTGGGCTATGCTGGTTTCCTACAACCCCATGTCCTCTTCATAGGCATGCTGGTCTTTTTAGGGCTCAATATTGCTTTTTCCACTTTTTCTCCCTTGCTCAGACATCCCCTCAACCTGCCTCTGTTTTGATGAGTCCTCACAAGCACCGAAGTCCTGGACTTGGTTCAGGCTGGCAGGGCAGGACTAGTGTGAGGCAATGAGGCACTGGCCTGTGGTATAAATTTTAAAGCGGTGCCAAAATACTTAGTAACCCAGATCAATGCGATTTTAATGCAGTGTGTTCTTAAAAAATTAATTTTGGGCTGGGCACGGTGGCTTACACCTACAATCCCAGCACTTAGGCAGGCAGATCACACAGTCAGGAGTTCCAGACCAGCCTGGCCAATATGGTGAAACTCCATCCCTACTAAAGATACAAAAAATTAGCTGAGCATGGTGGTACGTGCCTGCAGTTCCAGCTACTTGGGATGCTGAGTCAGAAGAATTACTTGAACCCGGGAGGCAGAGGTTTGCAGTGAGCCGATATTGCGCCACTACACTTCAGCCTGGGCGACCGAGCAAGAATGTCTCAAAAAAAAATTTAGAAAAACATTTTGTTGAACAAAATATCAGAGTTTAAATAAAGACAGTCTGACTTTGTCCTGCACAACCTGGCCTTGTTTACCTTACCCTAGTCCTGATACATCCACCCCTGCCTTTAAAATTTTGATATTTTGTTCCTCAGGGATTGGGGTACAAACCAGTCTCATATGGGGTCACTTAGATTTTCCTGGGAAACTCATGAATGACTGTGGCTACCATGTAAAACCCCTCTGATTCTCTGGTGTTCCTCAAATTGGAGGTCCCCAGGCCACAGAGCAAGGGTTATAGAGAGGCGTAGTGGACATGTAGACAGTTGGGCCGGGTTCTAGTCCCAGCTCTGCCTGTATCATGCTGAGTGACCATTCCTTTCTGGGCCTGAGGCTCCTCATCCACAAAAGGAGGCAAAGAGGTACTGGTGTGTGTCTCAGGGCTCAGGACTGAGACCTGAAGGGACTCTTAGCTCTGCCCCTTGCCCACCATGAGCTCCTGCTGCCGACTGGTTTGGTTTGAGAAAGTTCTGCTGTGGCTCACATGGCAGTCCCCCCAGAATCCATGTTAACCCCAATTCTGGGAAAGATATTTCTAATTTTTAAAGGTCAATTTGGAAGGAGCATTGGATTCAATGTCAAGAGGACTGGATTCTAGTATTAGTTCTGCCACATGACCTTGGGCAAGTCACTTCACCATCGTGGGCCCATTGGCTTAAATGTTTAGGATGAGACTACCAGCTGCAGGGTGATGTGGGAGGGAGAGATGCAGATTCTGGAGCCAGAAAGTCTGGGTTCCAACGCAGGGCCCACCACTTAGCCACTGTGAAGCTGTGGGCCAGTTACTCAAGTTCTCGATTTCCTCACCTGTTAAAAGGAAACACAAATAATATGTCCTTCATAGGATTACTGTCATAAATGCAACGGCCCAATACCCTTTAGCTATAGTTTCATTATTATTATCTTCTACTCTTATTCAGGATTTGTGAAGATCACTGGGTCAAATGGAGGGAAATTTTTAGTATAAGCAGTAAAATAGCATTGCTTTCATACGCAGCTTTGAAATAGTGGGGGCCATATATGATTGTTTCCTTTTTATGTGGGCACAGAGGACTTCATGCCACTCAGAGGCAGCATCCATGTAAAGATTGTTGCACAAAAATCACACTAGCCCTCTTCCCATACCACCCAATGTTGCTGACCCCACCAGATGCAGAGAACAAATGTGAAGTGAGTAGGATATTGGGTCAGTGTCCAAAGCAGGGTCTGGGCAGGACTCCGTTCACCAGAGTCCTCTCTAAACTATGGAAGGTGCTCCAGCCAGGCTGTGGCTTGGAGCTGTGTGATATTTCCCTCCACTGGGGACAGCCGGGGCTATCCCTTTCCAAGAGCCTGGTGCCCTAACCTCTGAGTCACCATCTTGAGAGAGGCCTCATTTTAGAACCACCACCAAGCGTGCTCCCAAGGGATGGTGCCCCATTCTCTTCCAAGCTACCCTGGATCCTTGGAGATCAAGGATGGGGCAACTTCCCTTGTTCCCCATCACCCATGGAACCCATCATCTTCTCCCTCATTTCAGGAGCAGCCTCAGAACAAAGCGAGACAATCCAGCATGGAGATGAAATCTTGCACCTGGCTGGCACTGCCATGCAGGGCCTCACACGGTTTGAAGCCTGGAACATCATCAAGGCACTGCCTGACGGACCTGTCACAATTGTCATCAAGAGGAAAAGCATGCAATCTAAGGGGACAACAGCTGCTGGAGACTCCTAGGCAGGACGTGCTGAAGCCAAAGCCAAGAGCACACAGCTCAGCTCCCATAACCGCTGATTCTCAGGGTCTGCTACCACCCTATCCAGATGCGGGAAAGCACAGGTGGCTTCCCACTGACTGCTGCCCAGGCTCAGACCTTCTAGAACGCCACCCAGCAAAAGGGTTGTCTCAAAAGGACAAAGTCACACTGGGATAGCTAATACAAATTGCAGACTGTGTATAAAGAGAGCTTAATAATATTGTGGTGCCACAAATAAAATGGATTACAATTTCATATGAAATTCATGGCTGGCTTTGTAAAATGTTTCAAGTATTGTGTCACGATTCACCCCCAAAGGGTGACATTTATTTTTCTCATCAATTTGCAACGTAGGCAGAGATTGGAGGGGGCAGCTCATCTTTGTTCCACTTGCCATCAGCTGGAGTCATGCAGAGGCTGGGGGCTGGGACCACGTGAAGGACCAGTCACTCACACATCTGGCCGCTGATGTTGGCTGTGGGCTGGGAACTCACCTGGGGATACTGACCTGAATGCTTATAGGTAGCCTCTCCTTGTGGCTTGGGCTTCCTCACAACATGGCGTTTGGATTCCATGATGAGCATACCAGGAGTGCATGAGCCGGGTAGAAGGTGCATCCTGTTTATACCTTTGCCTTGGAAGTCACATAGCATCACCTCCACTATCCTCTATCAATCAGAGCTGACACAAACCTGCCTGGACTTAAGGGGAGAGGAACTATTGCTGGGGCCATTTAGGAAAAACACAATTTGTCACATGAAACATTTGCAAAATTGTTTTTGGTTGGATTGGAGAAGTAATCCTAGGGAAGGGTGGTGGAGCTGGTAAACAGAGGAGTACAGGTGAAGCACAAAGCTCAGAGCATGGGTGCCCATGGAAGGAACCAGCGTGTGTATGAGGGTATTAAATAAAAACTGCTACCACTTACCTGCCACATGCCAAGCACTGTGCTCAGGGCTAAAGGGACATTGCCTTTGGTGATCACAGCAGCTTCTGGTGTACGGTTCCGTGCCAGCGTATCGAAATGAGGGCAAACACCGTGGACAGTAAATGCCTTATCCAGCTGGTGAGTGATGTGGCAGATTGAAGCCTTTCTTCTGTGATTTGGTAGAGACTATCAGCCCAAGGCGCTTTAAGTGCACAGCATCACAGGGAATACCTGAGTGCCTGGCCAAAGGGATATTTGGTTTGGTCATCTCTGGATGCCCGATTGCCAGGCTCAGGACCAGGCAATGTGACTTTGCATCAGCAACAACCAGCATCCCTTGACCAGTCCTGGGCCAGAGTATTGGCCTCTCCCCAGCCCCTGATCCTGTGAAGGAAGGATGTTGGGGAAGACCTGGCAAGGACCACAGATGAAACACTGGTAATTCTCAGGCTATCATCAGTGGGGCCGTGTTAATGCAATCTGATGGCTTCTCTAGAGTCCACAGAAGCGATGAATCTACTTCCCAGCAGTGGACTCAGAAAACCCAGCTGGGCTCCTAATCTTTCTGTAAACCCATTTAGCAGTTTCATTAGAGCAGGCGTTCAGCTCACTGTTCTATTCATCCCAAGGAATAATGGGCTTAGAGCAGTTTCTGTGCTGCTGCTTTCTTGTTCGGCCCATTCCATTCGGGATTTCTTCACGCAGTAGATAAGCAATTAGACAAGAACTTGGAGGTACCATTTGTATCCACTTTTTAGATTTAATAGAAACACTGAAGATGGACATGGTCTACCAACGAAAGATGTGATTTGATCCAACGCTCCCTCCCCATGACCAGGGCTGGGCAAGGAGGCCACGTGATGTGGAAGGCACATTCCTTGCCTGCACAAACAGTGGCCTTCCCAAAAATCGGAATTGTTTTAAGTCTTATTCAGCAGCCAAGTGATGAAAGAGAAGGTGGGGACAGGGATGAGCATGGAGCTGGCCGTGGGCCGCGACACCAAGAGACTCCTTGAGAGACCAGGCAAACCAAGTGAGTGAGTGGTACAGAGGTGATCTGAGGACTAGGGCTAGATGGAGTGGAGCCCATGGACCTCTCAGTACCTCCTGTCTTGGCCTGTTTTAGAAGGTTCTCCTCCCCAAGGAGACACAACTCCTAAGGCCAGCGAAGGCACAAGTACTGCCCAGGTTTCTGGTCTTGAGGCTGAGGCCTTCAGGGTAGGAATCAGCAAAAGGTCCTAAAACAAAAGCTCATCCATTTGCACTCCATGATGCAGGGATTTACACTTGAGGCTTAGCTTTGCTCAGCCAACTTCTTCAGAGCTGACAGGATGAAGGCAATGTCATCCTCAAACACTGCACCCATCACAACTAACAACTGTGAAGTTGTCAACTTTCCATGAAAACGAATCTACTCCTGGGTCTCTTCCAGGCAGCCCTAGTTCTTTGCCTTGCCCAGCATTTTACTGATTCATACATTACCTCACTTGTGTCAACACACAAGAAACAGGCTACACTGAGACTGGTACTACTGCCTCCATATTTTCTTTCAAAGACAGATCAAAGCAGATACATTGACTGTTCAGGAGCACACTCAGCCCACGTGACAGAGCTTGGACTAGATGCATGTTTTCTGGCTCCTGACCTATGGCTCAGACCAGTCCACCCTAATGCAGTCACGTGGAGGAGCAGTGCAGGCACAGTGTGCCCCACAGGCCCAGTGAGATGCACTCTGGGTTGGCTGGCCTTTCACTTGGCTACACAGGGCTGTCCAAGGCAGTCCCAAATTAGTAAGACCACTTCAGAGTATGGAGCTCAAAGTGGGCAGGCATGAAAGCTTCCTTGGCTAGCGCGCCTGCAATCAGCTGAACTCAGACCAACTCATGAGAAGTTGATCTAGAACAGTGCTTGACTCAGAGTAGAGACCCAGTAAGCACTTAATGAATGAATTAATGAATTCTAGGTCAATTCGAGTCTGATGATTTCTTGAAAAGGGTGTTTTAGCTAAAGGCTTAGGCGTGATTGTACAATCTGCAGTTGCAATAGAACACAGGAGGAGGAAGCTTTCTGCCCCCTTAACACTAAGCTGTTGTGTTTTAAGGCTTGCTCACATCTTGGCACATTTAAGAAACAGTCACCTCAGGACTCAAAGACAGGGAAGTTACAGTAACACGGGAAATGTTTTCTGTTTAGAGGAGCAAAGAGAACACTGTGAAAACATCCCATTCACGCAATAGTAACCTGCGTAAATGTGATGTGAAGGATTTTAGTCAGACATATGGTCTTTCTTACAAGGAAGGTGATGGAGGTGCAGATGAGGTTGCTAGGGAATGTTAGAGGATCCTTCTCTGGATCGGAGACAGGGAAAGGAAGTTGCGTGGCTGCTGAGGCCCCTTCGAGGTGGCAAGGCTGTGCTCCCTGGTTCTGATGATGTGCCTGGGTGGACATTTCCCTGTGGGTTTGTGCAGTCTTGCAGCAGGATCTAGAGGCGGGGAATTCCAGCCAGGGCTGCTAGCAGGAGGCTTGCTCTTCCATCTTTCCTGATGGCAGGATGGCCTGGAGGACATAGACCTCCTGCCTCTGCCTCCGCAACAGAGGACAAGGAAAGGCAAATGCCCAAGGGAAAGAAAAAGAAGGCTCTTCTCCCCAAGTTCCCCCTGCAGACATGAGTCCAGAATTACTTGCAAGGAGAACTCATCCCTGCTGCTGCAGATTCGGCCTGGAACAGATTCACACCGCCTGGTTTCACTGAGGAAATGAAGGTCCACTTAGAAGGGATAAAGAAAGAAAAACAAATTCAAATGGAAGAGGCATTGAAAGTGTTTTTCCTTAATGCTTATCCCATTTTTAAACCATTATTTTCCAAGCTGACACCGTTTTAAGTAAAAAAAAATCTTTTGCAGCATTAAAGCCATATACAAGGTCGATACCAGAAAAATGTGTTTTTTTACTGATATAGTCCTGCAGCACAGGACTGAGGGAGCTGTAGATGCTTAAAAGGCAACAGGGCCTAGTTTTCAGTGGCGATGATGATTCTCTATGACAGTCAGGGAAACGTGGCCTCTGAGAGTGACAGGCACAGGAAGGCTTGGGGCCAGAGTGCCTCACATGGTGTCCAGGCCGAGTCCTGGTCAGATGGTCAGAAGCATGGGTACACCCTGCCAGGAGAGGCATGTTTGGACAACGGACAGATGGAGTTTGGAGCACATGAATGGCTCATCACATGCCAACCAAGTGGGCAGGAGGCAGGAAGAGTGGGCTGCTGCCTCTGGTTGGCATTCTCAGAGAAGCACAGTCCATCAGCTTGTTCCAAAGAGTAAACACAGGCCTTCAGGTGCTCCCAGGCTCCCTGGTGTCCCAACAGTTCGATGAGTCATGGGAGTTCTTTGCCAACAAGTAACGATCGAGTTAGTCATGGAATTGCTTCACTGCTTTCTGAAGGTTGGCATAAAAGCGGGTCATACTGCGGGGGAAGAAGGATTCCACCACGTTCTGGGGCAGGTAACCACTGAGGTCGGTATGGAAGAAGGTGACCAGGTGGGTCTTCGTGGGTTCTCTGTGAAGGCAACAGCACAGCTGTGTTAACGAGCTGCAACAGAGGTCCTGGGGAGGAGCGCCAGGCAGGCGAGCAGAGCCCAGCCTGGTGGAAATGGCCATCATACAGGGATCACGTCTCAGCCCTCACTGTGCCCCCCACCCAGGGGTCCCCTCTGGACCTGCTCATTTTCAGGATGGAAACACATCCTCTCGGGGATGCATTCCACAGCCACGACAGGCCTCCAGGGAAGGAGTCCCTATTCCCATCCCAAAAAGGTAGATTCACTCAGCAAATGCTTTGGGAGAACTTGCGCTGTGCGAGGCCCCGAGAGGAACAAACAGCTGCTGCTCTTCACTGTTTAGGGTGTGAAACCTCCCAGGGGCTCCTGCGACCCTTTCAAGGGGTCTGCAAAGTGAATACTATTTTTGTAACGTGATTTGCCTTCTCTCACATATATACAGTGGAGTTTTCCGGAGGTTACAGATGTGTGACACTGCAACAGAAAGCAGAAGCAAGTGTGAGCTTCTGTTAAGCATGACACAAAAGAGATGGCAAAATGAAAAAGCAGTGCCACTCTTTTCACAATATTTCTTGTTTTAAAAAATAGTTTTCTAATAAAAATGTTACTTATGTTAACATGCAGTACATTTTTATGTTAAAATATTTTAAACATTTCTAAAATTTCCCAGTTACCATTTCAATAACCCCCATGAACAAAGGCCCTATGAAGCCCTCACATATATTTAAGGGTATAATGAAGCCTTAGACCAAAATTTTGAGAAATGCTACTTAGAGAACTGGTGAAGAATTTGAGAACCTATGAAGGGACTTTGGCCGGAGGTGGCAAAAACTCACAGGACAGCAGGTGGCACAGATTCTGAATGGAGTCCAGAATCAAAGGGGCACACAAGGTGGACATGGAACACAACTTGGTAGGGAGATGAAGCATCTTCGCTGTGACAAACTTGACAATGGCCAGGACCACAAGGTGGTATGGGCTTTGCGGAACACATTTGGCATTTTATTTGAACGCAACTGTCCAGAGCCTCAGCCTCACCAAGAACCCCAGGGAGCACTGTGCCTGCCCATCAGAAATGCAAGTGTATACTGCCTCAGCCTCAGCAGGGACCCCAGGTAGCACTGTGCCTACCTATCTCAACTGTCGACAGCCTCAGCCTCACCAGGAACCCGAGGTGACATGGGGCCTGCCAATCTCAAGTGTCCCCAGCCTCAGCCTAACCAGGAACCTCAGGTAGTGC
>PVKP010019305.1:0-42678 GCA_004027715.1 Plecturocebus donacophilus
ACTATCCACCACAATCTGTCTATCACACAGATATTTGTTCCCTTCCTACGAAGGACTGTTTGGGAGCAGACAATCACTGTGGACTTAGCAAGGACCTCGGAAGGCCCCAGGATGCTTTACACTGGATTTCATTAGCTGCCAAGCATTCCTTTGAGGTCGGTAAGTAAACTGCTGCATTTCTGAGAACAGAATTGAGCGGGTCATCCGAATTACTTTGGCCTAGTACTGCAGTTTTGCCAACAAAGACACGGAGGCACCGCAGAAGGGTGAATCCATAGTTATCAAGCTGGGGATTAGATCAGGAAGGCTCCTTGCAGATAAAGTAGCTATCTGCCACGCCTGTGGTGGGAGGGAAAGGTCACTGTAGAATCTCACTTCTCACAGTATAGAAAACTTCAATTACTTGAAGAGTTAAATAGGCTGGGCATGGTGGCTCATGCCTGTAATGCCAGCACTTTGGGAGGCCCAGGTGGGCAGATCTCTTGAGGCCCGGAGTTTGAGACCAGCCTGGCCAACATAGAGAAACTCTGTTTCTATTTTAAAAAATACAAAAATTAGCTGGGCATGGTGGCACACGCCTGTAATGCCAGCTACTCGGGAGGCTGAGGCAGGAGAATCACTTGAACCTGGGAGGCAGAGGTTGCAGTGAGCCACCTGGGTGACATAGCAAGATTTTGTTTAAAAAAAAAAACCATTAAAAAGTTAGCTGGGTGGAATGGCACGTGCCTATAGTCCCAGCTACTCAGAGGCTGAGGTGGGAGGATCTGCCTGAGCCTGGGAGGTTGAAGCTGCAGTGAGCTATGATTGTGCCATTACACTCCAGCCTCAGTGACAGAGCGAGACCCTATCTCAAAAAGAAATAAAAAAATAAATAATCCCAGCACTTTGGGAGGCCAAGGTGAGTAGATCACTTGAGGTTTGAAGTCAGGAGTTCAAGACCAGCCTGGCCAACATGCTGAAACCCTGTCTCTACTAAAAATACAAAAAGTAGCCAGGCATGGTGGTATGCCTGTAATCCCAGCTACTCTAGAGGCTGAGAGAGGAGAATTGCTTGAACCCAGGAGGTGGAGGTTGCAGTGAGCTGAGGCTGCACTCCAGCCTAAGCAACAGAGCCGCTTCCATCTCAAAAACAAAAACAACAAAAGCAACAAACAGTTAAATATAACAAAAAATCTCTAAACGTGGGTGAAATTTAGGTGACTGCTTACATTTTCAGTCTTCTAACTGCTAAATGTTGGAATGGCCCTGGGCCCAGGCATCAGCTTCCTTTTCTTTCTCTACACTCACAGCTTGGATGCCACATTCATACTCATGACTTTAAATGAAGCTCTATGCTGAAACTCCCAAGTATATATCTCCAGCCATCTTCCTCACACTCCAGATTCATGGATCTGCCTGACTACATAAAAGTCTGATGGGGGCCAGGAGCAGTGGCTCACGCCTATAATCCCAGCACTTTGGGAGGCTGAGGCGGGTGGATCACAAGGTCAAGAGATCGAGACCATCCTGGTCAACATGGTGAAACCCCGTCTCTACTAAAAAAAAATACAAAAATTAGCTGGGCATGGTGGCGCATGCCTGTAGTCCCACCTACTCAGGAGGCTGAGGCAGGAGAATTGCTTGAACCCAGGAGGCAGAGGTTGCAGTGAGCCAAAATCGAGCCATTGCACTCCAGCCTGGGTAACAAGAGCGAAACTCCATCTCAAAAAAAAATCTGATGGGTGTCTGACATGGTTTGGCTGTGTCCCCACCCAAATCTCATCTTGAATTGTAGCTCCCATACTCCCCACATGTCATGGGAGGGACCCGGTGGGAGGTAATTGATTCATGGAGGTGGGTTTTTCCTGTGCTGTTCTCTTGACAGTGAATAAATCTCACGAGATCTGGTTTTATAAAGGGGAGTTCCCTTGCACACGCCCTCTTGCCTGCCACCATGTAAGATGTGCCTTTGTTCCTCCTTCACTCCCTAGCCATGTGAAACTGTGAGCCCATTAAACCTCTTGTTCTTTATAAATAATCCAGACTTGGGTATTTCTTACAGCAGTGGGAGAACAGGCTAATACAGCATCTTCAATTGATTAGGGCTAAAACCAAAGTCCTGCTTTCCCTCCCTCAAACCTGCTCCTTTCCTGGGTTTCTCCATCTTGGCCATGGCAGCTCCATCTTTCCAGTTGATGGAATTGTTCCACAATCTCATCATCATTGTTGATCCCCCGCTTTTACACAGCCTGCATCCAATCCATCTGCAAACTCCGCCTTGAAAATAGGTCCAGACTCTGACTGCTCCCGACCACCTGGGGGGCTTCTGCCCTGGTCCAGATCCCCATGGTCTCTTACCCAGCTTAAAGCGCCCACTTCCTCATCAGTCTTCCCACCCTCCCATTGTCTGTTCTCACCAGGGATACCAGAGCAATTGCTTTACAACTTAGGCCTGGGGCCCAGTGGCTCATGCCTGTAATCCCAGCATTTGGGGAGGCCAAGGTGGGCAGATCACTTGAAGTTAGGAGTTCAAGACCAGCCTGGCCAACATGGTGAACCTGGTCTCTATTAAAAATATCAAAATTAGCCAGGTATGGTGGTGGGCACCTGTAGTCCCAGCTACTTGGGAGACTGAGGCAGGAGAAGAGCTTGAACCTGGGAGGTTGAGGTTGCAGCGAGCCATGATTGAGCCACTATACTCCAGCCTGGGCGACAGAGCAAGACTGTGTCAAAACAAAAAAAAAAAACAAACCCAAAAATGACAACTAAGGTCACATTTTGCCCTCCTTGATTCAGAGTCCTCCACTGGCTCCCATCTCATTCAGGGAAAACCCAGGGACATCACCAGGGACCCACAGAGTCCTACGTGATGTGGCCCAGTGTGTGCTTTCTCCAGCCTCTTCTCCACTGCTCTTGTCCTGACCCGCTGTGCTCCAGCCTCCTTGATCTCCTAGTGTTATTCACATAAGCCTCACCTGGGTTTAGTGACCCAGGACGCTGGCATTACCAGTCTCTGCCCAAGGGCCGTGCTATGTGTTGAAGTGTGTCCCCTGTCAAAGCTAAGTCTGAGTCTTAACTCTGGTACTTGTGAATATAGCCTTATTTGGTGCTGGGGTCTGAATACTTAGTCTTCAAAATTCAGACGTTGAGACTGAACTTCCAGTGCGATAGTATGAAGGGGGGTGGTCTTCAGGAAGTGATAGGTCATGAGAACTCAGCCCTTGTGAATAGAATTCGTGTCTCCGTGAAAGAGGCCTGAGGTGGGAGGATTGCTTGAGCCCAGGAGTTTGAGGCTATGGTGAGTTAGGGTTGTGCCACTGTACTTCGGCCTGGGTAATAGAGCAAGAAAGTTTTTGTCTCAAAAAAAAAAAAAAAAAAGGAAAGGAAAGAAAAAAAAGTAGGGGAGGAAGAGCATTAGGATAAATACCTAATGCATGCTGGGCTTAACACCTTCATGACAGGTTGGTGGGTGCAGCAAACCACCATGGCATATACATACCTATGTAACAAACCTGCATGTCCTGCACATGTATCCCAGAACTTAAAGTAAAATAAAAAATAAAAATAAAATTTAAAAGAAAAAAGAACCCCGTGTGCCCCTTCTCCACTAAGTGAGAACGCATAGAAGGTGCCATCTATCAGGAGCAGCTTCTTACCAGACACTAAATCTGCTGGTGTCTTGATCTTGGACTTCCCAGCCTCCAGAACTGTGAGCACTAAATGTATGTTGTTTATAGTCACCCAGTCTAAGGTATGTTGTTACAGCAGTAGGAATGGTCTAAGACTTTTTTTTTCAAGACAGAGTCTCAATCTGTCACCCAGGCTGGAGCGCAATGGTTCGATCTCAGCTCACTGAAACCTCCACCTCCTGGGTTCAAGCGATTCTCCTGCCTGAGGCTCCCAAGTAGCTGGGATTACTGGCGTGTGCCACCACATCCAGCTAACTTATTGCTTTTTTTTTTTCTTTTCTTGAGACGGAGTCTCGCTCTATCACTCAGTGCAGTGGCATGATCTCAGCTCACTGCAACCTCTGCCTCCTAGGTTCAAGGGATTCTCCTGCCTCAGCCTCTCAAGTAGCTGGGATTACAGGCGTGCGCCACCACGCCTGGCTAATTTTTTGTATTTTTAGTAGAGACGGGGTTTCACCATGTTGGCCAGACTGGTCTTGAACTCCTGACCTCAGGTGGTCCACCTGCCTCAGCCTCCCAAAGTGCTGGGATTACAGGTGTGAGCCACGGCGCCCAGCCTAGACTAAGACATTTTGCAAATAAGGTTTTTGCAAATGTAATCAAGTTAAGAGGAGTCATACTGGATTACTGTGGGCTTTCAATCCAATGATGGTGATCTACTAAGGAGAAAGCAAAGAAAGATCCTTTAAGAGCCTTCAGAGCCTGCTGATGCCTTGATTTCAGATTGCTGGGCTCTAGGGCTGTGAGAGGGTGATTTCTGTTTTGTTTTGTTTTTGAGACAGTGTCTCACTCTGTCGACCAGGCTGGAGTGCAGTGGTGTGAACTTGGCTCACTGCAACCTCCTCCTCCCAGGTTCAAGTAATTCTTAGCCTCAGCCTCCCGAGTAGCTGGGATTACAGGCATCTGCTATCACGCCTAGCTAATTTTTTCTTTTTCTTTTTTTTTTTTTAAATAGAGACGGGGTTTCACCATGTTGGCCAGGATGGTCTGGATCTCCTGACCTCGCGATCCACCTGCCTTGGCCTCCCAAAGTGCTGGGATTACAAGCGTGAGCCACCGCGCCCGGCCTAATTTTTGTATTTTTAGTAGAGACGGGGTTTCACCATTTTAGCCAGGCTGGTCTTAAACTCCTGACCTTGTGACCCACCCACCTCTGCCTCCCAAAGTGCTAGGATTATAGGTGTGAACCACTGTGCCCAGCCGATTTCTGTCATTTTAAGACATCCAGTCTATGGCCATTTGTTACAACAGCTGCAAGAAACTCAGTGGCTCACGCCTGTAATCCCAGCACTTTGGGAGGCCAAGGCGGGTGGATCACAAGGTGAGGAGTTTGAGACCATCCTGACCAACATGGTGAAACCCCGTCTCTACTAAAAATACAAAAGTTAGCCGGGTGTGGTGGTGCACACCTGTAATCTCAGCTACTGGGGAGGCTGAGGCAGGAGAATTGCTTGAATCCAGGAGGTGGAGGTTGCCGTGAGCCGATCACATCACTGCACTCCAGCCTGCGGACTGACGGAGACTCCCTCTCAAAAAAGAAAAAAGAAATAGTCTCCTCCCAATGTCTGATGCTTCCTACTGTCACTTGGAGGGGCTTGCGAGGAGGGCTCTGTGTCTCAGGCCACCACAGCCCCGGCGGAGAGGACTCTCCCGCAGCCTGGGCAGGGGCAGAGGGTGACGCCTCTTTCCAGTCCCCTTCCAGTGCTCTCACTGTCGCATAGACTCTGCTGCTTCCCTAGGCTTTCCTCGTTGAGTCGTGAAAAAAGCAGATATTGTTTCTTGACCCTTACATTCTATTTTTTTTTCTTTCTTTTTTTTTTTTGAGACAGTTTCCCTCTGTCGCCCAGGCTGGAGTGCAGTGACACCGTCTCGGCTCACTTCAACCTCCACCTCCCGGTTCAAGCGATATTCCTGCTTCCACCTCCTGAGTAGCTGGGATTACAGGCACCTGCCCCTACACCGGATAATTTTTATATTTTTAGTAGAGACAGAGAGTTTCGCTACGTTGGCCAGGCTGGTCTCGAACTCCTGGCCTCAAGTGATCCACCCACCTCAACCTCCCAAAGTGCTGGGATTACCCACTGCGCCTCGTCAACTTTGAGTATATTTTGAGTATAAATCTTTGTAGGAAACCATAAGAAGCAAAATAGCAAAGAAACCCTCCTACAAATGTTTCCAGGAAGAAAAAGGAGTGGTTGGAGGGAACTGGGACTTTCTGCATAGCTTGAGGCAAACCAGCTTAGAGTCACCGGGAGTCAGGAGCGATGGGTCATCTCCCGCCTCCCTGGTCATTGGTAAAGACATAGGGGAGGACAGCTACCCATAAATAGGCCAGATAACAGCTGCACACAGGCTAGTGTCCTGGAGCTCACTCCGGGCTGCAGGAAAAGTGGCTTCCTCTCCAGCTGTGCTGAGGGCCCCAGCTGTGGGGCCTGAAATCAACATGCTACCTTGCCCAGAGGATGCAGCAATATGTCCAGACCCCTTTGCTCAGGTATACACAGCAAGAACACAGAGCCAGATGCCAGTGCCAGCTCCCATCTGCACTGCGCATCATTGCTCTGAGGCCCCAGAGGGGGAACTTACAGCTCCAACACAAATGAAGACTGGCCAGGACCTCAGCCTGCCCCTGCCCGTGCCCTTGAACTGCGGCCGTTCCTCCTAGGAGCTCCACATCCCCCTTCCCTTTGCTGAGAGCTTTGAAAGAGAGGTAGGGGAAAGTGAATCCCAGAAGGTTTGCTTTTGCCAAAATAATCATTTGCCAGGAACAATCTCTGCTTCTAAGGACCAAGGCAACTGAGTTCTTGTTTTTTTTTTTGAGACGGAGTTCACTCCTGTTGCCCAGGCTGGAGTGCAATGGCGTGTTCTGGGCTCACTGCAACCTCCACCTCCCAGGTTCAAGAGATGCTCCTGCCTCAGCCTCCCGAGTAGCTGAGATTACAGGCATGCGCCACCATGCCCAGCTAATTTTTATATTTTTAGTAGAGATGGGGTTTCTCCATGTTGGTCAGGGTGGTCTCGAACTCCTGACCTCAGGTGATCCACATGCCTTGGCCTCCCAAAATGCTGAGATTACAGGCGTGAACCACCACACCCGGCCACAACTGATTTCTTAATAAGTCACCTTGTAATCTACTCTAAGGAAAGCTCCAGATACAGTAGGAATCCCAGGACACCTGCAACCTCTCCTGTTTTTACAAAGGAAGGAACTATTAAGACTGAACCAAGTTGTGTTTCCAGCCGAGGCTCAGAGAAGTTAAATGACCTGGCCGAAGCCTCACAGCCGGCGGTGGCAGGAGTCAGTGCTCTGAGAGAGTGAGCGGTGATGTTTTTGCCCGTCATGGACTCACCCTTTCTCTGGCCACAGCATCCCATTCTTCTGGTGGGAAACATCCCCTTCGCAGTCTGTCCATGCTGTTGGGCAAGGCTGAGCTATCCCCAGAATCTGAGGGTGACCATGTGACACAGGCCTAAACAATCGGTGATTCCATCTCCCTTGGCCACAGTGATTGGTTCAAGGATACGCATGTAGCCCAATTTGAGCCAGTGAGAGTCAGGCTTACGGTTCTGCGGGAACAATAGAGAGAAAGAAGCGAGGGCTGCTGAGCTGAACCTGCAGAGGCGCTGGGGCCAGCAAGCAGAGAGACTGGCTGAGGCTGAGTCCTGATGTCATCGTCTCAGTCTCTGGACGCAGCCGTGCCTGCAGCTGCATGTCATGTCCTTTTTGGTTTAAACGTCCTTGAATTGGTCACTGCTGTTGGCTCAGCAAATGAAAGATGCTGAATCACCAAGCGTGGTGGCTCACGCCTGCAATCCCAGCACTTGGGGAGGCCGAGGCGGGCAATCACCAGGTCAGGAGATTGAGACCATCTGGCCAACATGGTGGAACCCTGTCTCTACTAAAAATATCAAATTTAGCCGGGCATGGTGGCGCGTGCCTGAAGTCCCAGCTACTCAGGAGGCTGAGGCAGGAGAATCGCTTGAACCTGGGAGGTGGAGGCTGCAGTGAGCCAAGATCGCCCCACTGCCCTCCAGACTGGCAACAGGGCAAGACTCCGTCTCAAAAAAAAAAGAAAGAAAGAAAGAAAGAAAGATGCTGAAGCAACGGGTCCCCAAACCCATGCTCTTTCCCAACACTGTGGTGCCATCAGCCCAGGTCCATCATCCCAGTTTCCCCCAGAGAGCGAATGAGCAAGCAGGCACTGCTTTGCTGTTGTTTTCTCCTTTGGATCAAACCAGCCCCAGGGACTTGAGAAGCACAGCAGAGCCCAGGATGCTCCCCACACCTTTCCCTCTGCGTCCTTCCCAGTCACCTGGTGGCTCTTCCCTCCTTTCCAGGAAGGAGGCAATTACAGACAAGTGAAATGTAAGCTTCGTCCACCGTCTAAAGGAGCCAGGGACGTGGACCCGGACCCCTGCATAACACTTTATAAGCTTTGTATCTGGCATGCTTCTGTTATTCTTGTCATCCCAGAGATGCCTTCTTATGGTGTCCAGGAAACAAAAAGAAAGCCCTTATGAAGAAAAGAGAATCAAAGTGGGGAGCCTGCAGATGCCGGCATCGGCCTGAATTTCCAGCGTCACCGCTGGTTTGGCAAATGCAGCTGCTCTGCCCCCGGCTCAGGTGTGACGATGTTTTTGGCAAGAGCTGTACCCCAAGGTCTCAAGTGCTGTCTGACACATCACTGGTGTGGCTCCTGAGGGACTTTGCTCTCCAAACCTCATGTGCCAACAACCCTGAGGAGCCCAGTCTCCACCCTGCCATGTGAGCAGGGCTTAGGTAAAGGCAAGATTTCCTAAGTAGGCTGCTACTGTTATTTTGCAGGGATCCGTGAGGACAACGGACACCCAGGCAGGCCAGGGCATACTTTTTTGAGGACCCAAACATTTGAGGTCAGCAGTTAATTTCTAAGTCTCTGCTGGGTGCGGTGGCTCACACCTGTAATCCCAGCACTTTGGGAGGCTGAGGCGGGCAGATTACCTGAGGTTTCCAGTTCGAGACCAGCCTCTCTACTAAAAATACAAAAAAGATTAGCCGAGCATGGTGGCACATGACTGTAATCCCAGCTACTCAGGAGGCCGAGGCAGGAGAATCGCATGAACTGGGGAGGAGGAGGCTGCAGTGAGCCGAGATCGCTCCACTGCACTCCAGCCCGAGCAACAAGAGTGAAATTCCGCCTCAAAAAAAAAAAAAAAATTCTAGGAAGGTGTTGGCTAGAGACTTACAAGGGTCTTCTAACACTGCAAGCTCTTTCTGCCAAATACTGCACCCCGTTTCCTCTGGAAGTTGGCTGGCCGTCTGGCTTTGATGTTGGTGGATGAGATGAGGCCCAACATTCCATAAAAGCCAGGAAAGCAGGGAAAAGATGTGATCAGGAGGACCAAGAGGAGAGACCCAGGGCTCTGATCACCCCCACCCTGCCTCGGGCTGTCCTTCCTCAGACCAGGCACCCAGGGCCCCTGCCTTTCGTGGAGTCACTGATCCTCCCCGAATGGCCCCAGAGCACTCCCTCAAGCAGGTGCTGTCACCTGGGTGACAGGAGTCAGTGCAGGACACCTGTGGGAATCCTCCCCCGAAGTCACAGACTGACCACAGACCCACTGGTTCCCTTCAAAGCCGGCGTTCGTGGACTTGGGCACTCACTCTGTGGCCTCTGCTATGCTCATTTCCAAAGTGGTCCCGGGGCAGGTCCCAGGAAGTGCCCTTCCCAGGCCTGGTTTGCTGTTTGTTCTGGCTTGTGGCTGGCTGTGCCACACACAGCTGCACCTGCCCTGCAGCTTCCCTTCCCAGAGAGGTGGAGGCAGCTGCCAGATCTCGCTGCTGAAGATTAGACTTTGGTGAAAGGACAGCCAGAGAGGGAGGAGAGCTGTGGCCAAGCAGAGAGGCAGGGAGTCACTGCGGCCGCTGTTCCCACAGCGGTTTCCTCCTCTGTTCTTCATCCACTGAAAGCCTGAACAAAAGACCTCAACACACAAGAAATTTGAGGGAAGGAGACGCTACCCAAAAGGTTTGAAAATCAAAGTGGGAGGCAGGGCATGGTGGCTCACGCCTGTAATCCCAACACATTGGGAGGCCAAGGAGAGTGGATCACCTGAGGTCAGGAGTTCGAGACCAGCCTGGGCAACATGGTGAAACCCTGCCTCTACTAAAAATACAAAAATTAGCCAGGTGTGGTGGTGTGTGCCTGTAGTCCCAGCTACTCAGGAGGCTGAGGCAGGAGAATCACTTGAACCCGGGATGTGGAGGTTGCAATGAGCTGAGATCACACCACTGCACTCCAGCCTGGGCGACAAATTGAGACTCCATTTCAACAACGACAACAACAAAAGAAATCAAAGTGGGCCAAGGAAGAAGTCTCGCTTTGACCAGGTCCCATGGCCTCTGCTGTGCCTCCCCCCAGCACCTGCGGTGACACAGGAGAGAGTGTTGACCAGACGTACTGTCCAGGAATCTCCCTTTATCCAGTGACAGCTCCATTCGTCTCGCCGAGCTTTGCTCAGAGCTCTGGGCTGACTTCACCCTGGCTCTGAGTCCCTGTGAGCCGCAAGGTACGGTCCACTTGCAAAAGCGAACCTGTGCCAGCCAGATGGGGCTGGAGAGAAGGAAGGGCTGGGCTGGCAGCCAGCCCCGCTGGGCAGTGAGCAGAGCCAGCAGCCAGGGGAGGCCAAGAGGCCCAAGGTCTGGAGGCAGCCCCACTGCGCCCCCTGGCGGCTGAAGGGAGCTCCTGGGCGCGCCTAGACCCGAACCACCAGCTGACCTTCTGCGCAGTTGAGTCGCTGTGACCTGCCTTTTATATGCAGAAGAAAGAAAAAAAGAGAAAGAGAGAGAGAGAGAGAGAGAAAGGAGGAGAGGAGGGAGGGAAAGAAAGAAAAAAAAGGAAGGAAGGAAGAAAGAAAAGAGTAGCCAGGATGAGGGCCCTGACCAGGGCTCCTTACATATTGTGTCTCACTCCATCCCTAGCAGGCGGGTGCAGGGGCGCCCTGCTCTCATGCCAGGGAAAGCTGAGCTGCACCTGCAAAAGTCTGGGGGAAGGATGCCCCTCTCTCTGTATAGAAAGGCTCCTCTCCAGCCCCATGGCCCTCGGGCATTGTATGTTCTGGCCAGGAGTCACCGCCAGCAGTCCTGGCAGACCTGGAGCTTCAGTTGTGCCAGTCCCCGCCTACCTGGCACAAGCTCAATGAAGGCGACAGTTGAGACAGTGCTGACTACCCCGAGATGCTCTTTCTTAATAATAAGAACAACAGCTGGGGATGGGGTGTGGACTGGGCGTGGCCACGACCTCTGAGCACGCTGTCTGAAAACACCACCTTTCAACAGTCTTTTTTGCTTTTGGTTTTTTTTTGAGACAGAGTCTCACTGTGTCGCCCAGGCTGGAATGCAATGGCACTATCTCGGCTCACTGCAACCTCTGCCTCCCAGGTTCAAGTGAGATTCTCCTGCCTCAGCTTCCTCAGTAGCCGAGATTACAGGCACACGCCATCATGCCCCGCCAATTTTTGTATTTTTTTTAAGTAGAGGTGGGGGTTTCACCATGTTGGCCAGGCTAGCCTCGAACCCCTGACCTTGTGATCCATCCACCTCAGCCTCCCAAAGTGCTGGGATTACAGGTGTGAGCCACCTCACTCACAAGACTTAGAATTTTTTTAAAAATACTTTTTTTTTTTTTGAGATGGAGTTTCACTCTTGTTGCCCAGGCTGGAGTGCAATGGCGCAATCTTGGCTCACTGCAACCTCCGCCTCCCGGATTCAAGTGATTCTCCTGCCTCAGCCTCCTGAGTTGCTGGGATTACAGACATGCACCACCAAACCCGGCAATTTTTTTTTTTTTTTTTTTAGTAGAGATGGGATTTCTCCGTGTTGGTCAGGGTGGTCTCGAACTCCTGACATCAGGTGATCCACCCGCCTGGCCTCCCAAAGTGCTGGGATTACAGGCTTGAGCCACAGTGCCAGGCCAAAAAAGACATCTTTTCAACTAACAGTGCTGGGGTGACTGGATGTCACATGCAATCTTGTATAATAATGACCTCAAATGGCTCATAGACCTAAACGTAAGAGCTAAAACTATTAGACTCTTAGAAGGAATCATAAGTGCAAACTTTCTGGAGCTTGGAATAGTTTCTTAAATACGAGACCAAAAGCACAGGCAACAACAACAAAATGGACAAGGCGAACCTCATCAAGAGTACGCACCCTCCTGCACCGAAGGACACTGTTGGCTGGCACTGTGGCTCATGCCTGTAATCCTAGCACATTGAGAGGCCAAGGCAGGAAGATGGCTTGAGCTCAAGAGTTCAAGACTAGCCTGGGCAACACAGTGAGTCCTCGTCTCTACAGAAAAATCTTGAAAAATTAGCTGGATGTGATGGCGTGCACCTGTAGTCCCGGCTACTTGGGAAGCTGAGTGAGAGGATCATTTGAGCCCAGGAGTTTAAGGTTGCAGTGAGCTATGACTGTACCACTGTACTCCAGCCTGGGCGACAGAGCAAGAACCTGTCTCAAAAAGTATAAATAAATAGGCTGGGCGTGGTGGCTCACGCCTGTAATCCCAGCACTTTGGGAGGCTGAGGCAGGTGAATCACAAGGTCAGGAGTTCAAGACCAGCCTGGCCAACATGGTGAAACCCCGTCTCTACTAAAAATGACACAAAAATTAGCCAGGCATGGTGCACACCTGTCATCTCAGCTACTTGGGAGGCTGAGGCTGGAGAATCACTGGAACCCAGGAGGCGGAGGCTGCAGTGAGCCGAGATCACACGCCATTGCACTCCAGCTGAGTGACAGAGTGAGACTTGTCCCAAAATAAATAAATAATAAAAATAAAAAATAAGACACTATCAAGAAAGTGAAAAGACAACCTACAGAATGGGAGAAAATGTTTGCAAATCATGTATCTGATAGAATTCTACAACTCAACAAAAAAAAAACAAAAGCAACTCAATTAAAAAATAGGCAAAGGGCCGAGTACAGTAGCTCACACCTGTAACCCCAGCACTTTGGGAGGCCGAGGTAGGTGGATCACCTGAGGCCAGGAGTTCTAGACCAGCCTGAGCAAATGGTGAAACCCCACCTCTATAAAATGTAAAAAACTTAGCCGGGTGTGGTGGTGCGTGCCTGTAATCCCAGCTGCTTGGGAGGCTGAGGTGGAGGATTGCTTGAGCCTGGGAAGTCAAGGCTGCAGCGAGCCCTTGTCAAGCCACTGCACTCCAGCCTGGGCAACAGAGTGAGACCCTGTCTCAAAACAACAACAGCCAAACAGCAGGTGGTGAAGTGGCGCCCCTGTAGTCCCAGCTACTCATGGCTGAGGTGGGAAAATCACTTAAGCCCAGAAGGTGGAGGCTGCAGTGAGCATAATTGCGCCACTGCACTCCAGCCTGGGCAAGGAAGCAAGACTCTGTCTCAAAAAACAAAAAAATAAAATGTTTACATCTCTGACCTTCAAAAAAAAAAAAAATGGCTAAATGGTGTGGTTTGTTGTTGTTGTTGTTGTTTTGTTTTGTTTTTAAGAGACGGGGTCTCACTCTGTCACCCAGGCTGGACTGCAGTTGCACAATCATAGCTCACTGCAGCCTCAACCTCCCGGGCTGAAGCAGCCCTCCGGCGTTGACCTCCTAAGTAGCTGGGAGTACAGGTGAAAGCTCTGTACCTGGCTAAAACGGTGGATTTTATGTTATATACATATTTTTTGAGACAGAGTTTCACTCTTGTTGCCCAGGCTGGAGTGCAGTGGCGCGGTCTCAGCTCACCACAACCTCTGCCTCCCGGGTTCAAGTGATTCTCCTGCCTCAGCCTCCCGAGTAGCAGGGATTACCATGCCCAGCTAATGTTGTATTTTTAGGAGAGATGGGGTTTCTCTACGTTGGTCAGGCTGGTCTGGAACTCCAAACTTCAGGTGATCCTCCCCTCTCAGCCTCCCAAAGTGCTGGGATTACAGGTGTGAGCCACCCTCCTGGCCAGTTTTTTTCTTTTTGAGATGGAATTTTTGCTCTCGTCACCCAGGCTGGAGTGCAGTGCAGTGGTGTGATCTCAGCTCACTGCAACCTCCGCCGCCCAGGTTCAAGTGATTCTCCTGCTTGGGCCTCCCAAGTAGCTGGGACTGGAGGCATGCACCACCACACCCAGCTAATTACTTTTGGATTTTTGGTAGAGACAAAGTTTCGTCATGTTGGCCGGGCTCGTCTTGAACTCCTGACCACAGTTGATCTGCCCACTTCGGCCTCCCAAAGGGCTGGGATTACAGGCGTGAGCCACCCCACCTGACCACAATTTTTTTAAAAAAGACTTCCCGATCAGGCGCGGTGGTTCATACTTGTAATCCCAGCACTTTGGGAGGCTGAGGCAGGTGGATCACGAGGTCAGGAGTTTGAGACCAGCCTGGCCAACACAGTGAAACCCCGTCTCTACTAAAAATACAGAAATTAACTGGGCTTGGTGGCACATGCCTGTAATCCCAGCTACTCAGGAGGCTGAGGCAGGAGAATCACTTGAACCCGGGAGGCAGAGGTTGCGGTGAGCTGAGATTGTGCCATTGCACTCCAGCCTGGGCAGCAGAGCAAGACTCCATCTCAAAAAAAAAAAAAAAAAAAGACTTCCTTTAGCCAGGCGTGGTGTCTCACTCCTATGATCCCAGCACCTCCTGCCAAGGCAGGAGGATCACCTGAGATCAGGAGTTTGAGACCATCCTGGTCAACATGGTAAAATCCTGTCTCTACTAAAAATACAAAAATTAGCTGAGTGTGGTGACATGTGCCTATAATCCCAGCTACTCTGGAGGCTGAGGATTGGGAATGCCTTTACCCCAGGAATTTAAGGCTGCAGTGAGCTATGATTACCACTGCACTCCAGCCTGGGTGACAGAGTAAAACTCCATTTCAAAAAACAAATGAACAAACAAACAAACAAACCCTTCCTTCCTTCCTTCCATGACAGTGAAACTCCATCTCAAAAAACAAAAACAAAATCTTCCTTCCTTACTTCCTTCCCCTCCCTCCTTCCTTCCCTCCCTGCCTCCCTCTCTCCCTCCCTCCCTTCCTCCCTTCCTTCCTTCTTTCCTTCCTTCCTTTGGTGACAGAGTGAAACTCCATCTCAAAAAACAAAAACAAAAACTTCCTTCCTTACTTCCTTTCCCTCCCTCCCTTCCACCCTTCCTATCTTTTCTTGGCAGAGTCTCTGTCACCCAGGCTGCAGTTCCGTGGTATCATAGCTCTCTGCAGCCTAAAACTCCTGGGCTCAAGGCATCCTCCAGCCTTGGCCTCCTAAACTGTCGGGATTACAGGCGTGAGCCATCATGCCCGGCCTCCTCTTCATCTTGAGCACTAAAACGTCAGAACTCAGAGGTCCTCCCGGTAGGTTGCTGTGTGCCTTATGTGAGGCACAGAAAACCTTGCGGTGTGAACCGTGGGGCTCATTCACGCCTGGGGCACCTATCGTGTACCAGGCACTTTTCTCGATGCAGGATTCACTGCAGTCAGCAACACAAAGTCTAATGGAGCTTACAGTGTAATTAAGGAAGAATAAATAAGCAGAAGCTATGTAACATTCCAGGTGACGTTAAGTACCTTGCAGAAAGCAAATTGGGCTTGTGGGGGGGGCCAGAGCCACAGTCAAAGCCAAAGAGCTCCAAGGTCTTCTTTTTAACAGGGTACCATTTCACACCTGCTAGGATGGCCATAATTTAAACATGCAAAATAGCAAGTAATGAGAATGTGAGGACACTGGACCCTCCTATATTACTCGTGGGGATGTCAAACGGTGCAGCTGCTGTGGAAAGCAGGGTAGTGGTTCCTCAAAATGTTAAACATAGACTCCTCAGAAGATGCAACAAACTCTACTCATCGGCTGTCCATTTTCCAATCCCCAAAAGAACTGAAAGCAGGCCAGGTGCGGTGGCTCACGCCTATAATCCCAGCGCCTTGGGAAGCTAAGGTCGGGGGATCTTCTGAGCCCAGGAGTTTGAGAACAGTCTGTGCAACATAAGGAGACCCTGTCTCTACAAAATATTAAAAAGTTGGCCGGGTGTGGTGGCTCACACCTGTAATCCCAGCACTTTGGGAGGCTGAGGCGAGCAGATCACCTGAGGTTGGGAGTTTGAGACCATGGAGAAACCCTGTCTCTATTAAAAATACAAAATTAGCTGGCATGGTGGTGAACGTCTGCAGTCCCAGCTACTCGGGAGGCTGAGGCAGGAGAATCTCTTGAACCCAGGAGGCAGAGGTTGTAGTAAGCTGAGATTGTGCAATTGCACTCTAGCCTGGGGAACAAAAACAAAACTCTGTCTCAAAAAAAAAATTTTTTAAATTAGCCAGGTGATCGCGCCACTGCACTCCAGCCTGGGCAACAGAGTGATACTCCATCTTAAAAAGAAAAAAAAAAGTTAAAATGATAAATCTCATTATCTTTATTTTGCTACAATTAAGAAAAAATCCGAGGACATCGCCTTGCCCAGTAACCTTTCCATAAGTGCATCAGGGACCTGGCAAAAGGCTGATGGTGGCGGAGCTGTGGTCCTTCCTTAAACAGGTGCTGCCATGGTGGCAGTCGGGTGACCAGGAGACAGCCTAGAGGTAACTGTCTTCAGTTAGCGACAGTCTCAGAAATGGTGGCTGTGCCTGGGTGACAATGGAGGGTTTTTAATTGCTTCTGAATTAATGTGCTTACTTCTCAGCCCTGGGGTGCCTGGGTTTAATTACTGTCTTAGGTCACATATGCAGATGATTCTGCTATCGCCCCTGGTCCCCGCGGACAGCAGCCCCGATTACCCAGCCCTTGCACATTGCAGCAAGACCGTTGGGAAGAAGCTGCAGTGCCCCTGGCCAGGCTGGGCTGTTAGAGCTGAATCTGATGATGGTGATGTGATGCCTGCCCCCTGTGCTGTGTCTGGATGAACCAAAGAGTTCAAGGTAGTCGAGGGAGCCCTTGATCCTTGAAGCACTGGGAGACCAGCTGTCAAAGGCGGGGAAACCTCGGAAGCCCTGAACTCATGAGTACCTGGGCATATAGGAGTTTTACACAAAAGGCAGGAAGTGAGAAGCCAGCAACCTGCACAAGAGACCAGGGATGAGGGTTGCAGACCCAAAAGCCTTGGAGTCTGGGTAGGCAGGGAAGAGAAGCAGGCGGGAGGGACCTCGGCTGCCTAAGGGGGTGACCAACTGTTGCCTTCCGGGAATGCAGGCCCAGTGGGGTCCATTTTCCAATCCCTCAGAACTCAGAAACTAGGGCCAAGCATGGTGGCTCATGCCTGTAATCCCCGCACTTTGGAAGGCAGGAGGATCGCGTAAGCCCAGGATTCTCCAACCAGCCTGGGTACTTTAGCAAGAACTCGTCTCTACAAAGTTTTAAAATTGGCCAGACGCGGTGGCTCATGCCTGTAATCCTGGCACTTTGGGAGGCCGAGGTGGGTGGATCACTTGAGGTCAGGAGTTCAAGACCAGCCTGGCCATCATGGTGAAACCCCATCTTTAAAAAAAAAAAAATAATAAATAAATAAATAAAATTAGCCAGGCATGGTGGCATGTGCCTGTAGTCACAGCTACTCAGGAGGCTGAGGTGGGAGGATCACTTGAGCCCAGGAGGTGGAGGATGTAGTGACTCCTGATCACACCACTGCACTCAGTCTGGGTGACACAGGGGAAAAAGAAGAACCTAGAAACTGACATTTTTACATGAAATCAGATTTTTTTAAAAAAGATATTGGCAATTAGTTAAAACACACACACACAGTAGGCTGCCTGGGGAAGGGATGGGGTGGAGATTGGGAAGGGACCCAAGGAACTTCTGGAAGTGCTGGAAATATTCTGGTTACCCAGGTGTATTTGATAAAATATATCACACTGACATGGTCAGGCTTCGTGTCCCCACCCAAATCTCATCTTGAACTGTAATCCCCATAATCCCCACAATCCCCACATGGCAAGGGAGAGATCAGGTGGAGGAAACTGACTCATGGGTTGGTTTCCCCCGTGCTGTTCTCATGAGAGTGAGTTCTCATGAATCTGACAGTTTTTTTTTTTTTTTTTTTTTGAGATGGCGTCTCACCGTCACCCAGGCTGGAGTGCAGTGGCGTGATCTCAGCTCACTGCAGCCTATGCCTCCCGGGTTCAAGCAATTCTCCTGTCTCAGCCTCCTGAGTAGCTGGGACTACAGGTCCACACCACCACGCCTGGCTAATTTTCATATTTTTAGTAGAGACAGGGTTTCACCATAAGAGTCAGGCTGGTCTTGAACTCCTGACCTTAGGTGATCCACCTGCCTCAGCCTCCCAAAGTGCTGGGATTACAGGAGTGAGCCACCATGCCTGGCCTCCTGTGTTTTTTTGTCTTTTTTGAGATGAAGTCTCACTCTGTCGCCCAAGCTGGAGTGCAGTTGCATGAATTTTTGGCTCACTGCAACCTCCGCCTCCTGGTTTCAAGCGATTCTCCTGCCTCAGCCTCCCGAATAGCTGGGATTACAGGCACACACCACCATGTCCGGCTAATTTTTGTACTTTATAGCACTATGTGCTCATCTGAGTGGTCGTACCATTGTGTTGTTGGCCCTCTTTTATGGATGGGGAAACTGAAGCACAGTTGTTAGGGAAAAGCCAGAATCCAGAGTCACACAGCTTGGCTCTGTGTTCTCCGACACTGCTGCCTGGGAACCCGCTGTCGGGGAGAGCCGATGTGGCTGCATCTACAGGCCTCAGCATGGAACACACTCCCAAGAAGCAGGCTCCTAGCACAGCCCCCACCCCGCGACATGGCACAGCTCTGTGGACTGTGTTGGTGGCATTCAGAGGCCACCTTCCTGCCTCGGCTGCACTCACTAAAATGAAAATTACCAGGACTTCGGGCTTTTCAGGGAAAGCCCGGTTGCCTCCCATGGTGTCCTTGAAAGCGGGGCATCCTCGCCCTGCCTGGCCGTCCCCACCTCTGAAGCCCATTTCTTGTTACACCAGTGGTTCTCGTCTGACTACACACTGGAGTCAGCTGGGGGTTCCTTAAAACATGCTGATGTTTTGGGTTCTACCCTGAGGTTCTGAATTAACTAACCTGGGGTGAGTCCTGACAGAGGAGCTTTAGAAGCCTCCTGGGTGATTCTAATGGGGCCAAGTTTCGGAATCATTGCTTTAAACTTTTAATTTACCTTTCTTTTGAAGACAGGGTCTCGCTTTGCTGCCCAGGCTGAAGTATCACGGCTCACTCCTGCCTCCAACTCTTGGGCTCAAGTGATCTCTCCACCTCAGCCTCCTGAGTAGCTGAGACTACAGGGGCCATGTCACCATGCCCAGCTAATTTTTTACTTTTTTTTTTTCGGCCAGGCACAGTGGCTCACTCCTGTAATCCCAGCACTTTGGGAGGCCAAGGCGGGCGGATCACCTGAAGTCAGGAGTTGGAGACCAGCCTGGCCAACATGGAGAAACCCTGTCTCTACTAAAAATACAAAATTAGCTGGGCGTGATGGTGCATCCCTGTAATCTCAGCTGCTTGGGAGGCAGAATTGCTCGAACCCAGGAGGTGGAGGTTGTGGTGAGCCGAGATTGCGCCATTGCACTCCAGCCTGGGCAACAAGAGCGAAAGTCCGTCTCAAATTAAAAAAACAAACAAAAATGAACCGGGCTTGGTAGTACATACCTGTAATCCCCGCTACTCTGGTGGAGGTTAAGGCATGGGAATCACTTAAACCCGGGAGGTGGAGGTTGTAGTGAGCTGAGGTCACACCACTGCACTCCAGCCTGGGCGAGAGTGATACTGTCTTAGAAAAAAAGTAGTAAAAATAAAAAAAAATATATTATATATATATATATATATATAAATAGTTTTTTTTTTTCAGAGGCAGAGGCTCGCTGTTGCCCGGGCTAACCCCAGGCCTATCTTAAACGTTTCACTGAGAATGGTTTCTTGAAATTGGCCTGTATGTTGCCTGTCCTGCCTGACAGGCTCCCCAGGAAAGGCCCCAGAGGTCTGCACTTCTGCTCGGCTGGCATGTGCCAGTCAACGTCAGGAATGTGCTTCATTTCTGCTGGGTCAGGAAGTTTGGTCAGTCAGCTTTCCTTATTTGGGGCCTCTGTGTCTCCAGGGTCAGTGTGGTAAACCGCTCAGTCCAGCCTGCAATGGAAACGCCTCCACCCCAGTCCATCAGCCGCCTTTTGGGGTGGTGCCAACTGGAAGGGATCCCACCTACCTGTGTTTGCCATCTAACCTCAAGAGTGATACATGAGGTTTACCTCACGTCAGGGAATGCTGACATTAAACCAAACTGAAAAATACTAATGTTAACTTGCTGCCTTCGAGTTGAGATAAACAAGATGTAGAACACTCCAGTAACTGTCAGACGCCGTTCAGTGATTTAATTCCCCCAGAGTCAGTGCGCAGACAGATAGCAGTCATTAAATCCTGGAAAGGGTTAGTGTTTGGGGTTTTATGTGGGATGACTGCATTGTTAGGTAGAAGAATGACTTTGTTAATGCCGTCACCTGGAGATGAAGTTTAGTTTAAGCAACTGTGTGTGGGTGCAGAGCTCACAGGGCTGAACCACGATGACTTTGTAGTATGTCAACTTGACTTGAGTTCCCAGTTATTCAATCAAATATTAATCTAGGTATTACTGTGAAGCTATTTTGCAGAGGTAATTAAAGCTACTAATAAGTAGATGTTAAAGAATTATCCCAGATACTCTAGTTCTGTCAAAGCCCATAAGCGAGGTGGTTTATTATTTTTTTTAAGACAGTCTCAGCTGGGCACGGTGGCTCATGCCTCTAATCTCAGCACTTTGGGAGGCTAAGGTAGGTGGATCACGAGGTCAGGAGGTCAAGACCAACCTGACCAACATGGTGAAACCCAGTCTCTACGAAAAATACAAAAATTAACCAGGCGTGGTGGCACATGCTTGTAGTCCTAGCTACTTGGGTGGCTGAGACAGGAGAATCACTTGAACCCTGGGAGGCGGAGGTTGCAGTGAGCCAAGATTGTGCCATTGCACTCCAGCCTGGGAGAGAGTGAGACTCTCAAAAAAAAAACAAAAAAAAAAACCAGTCTCACTCCATCACCCAGGCTGGAATAGAGTGGTGCTCCAACCTCTGCCTCGTGGCTTCAAGAATTCTCTTATCTCAGCCTCCCGAGTAGCTGGGATTACAGGTACATATCACCACTCCCAGCTAATTTTTTGGTGTTTTTAGTAGACTGGGTTTTGCCATCTTGGTCAGGCTGTTCACAAACTCCTGACCTCAGGTGATCCACCCACTTCGGCTTCTGAGGAAGTACTGAGGTTATAGGTGTGAACCACCATGCCCAGCCAGTGAGGTGGTCCTAAAAGCCACAGTTTCGAAAGAAATTTCCCCTGTGAATGGTAGCTTCACTCAGGCCCCTGGAGTTCCAGCCTGTTGCTCGCTGTCATCCCGTCCCACTGGCAGCCCTGTGAATTTCAGACGTGCTTACTCAGGCCCCACAATCACAGAATCCTGTTATTTTTGAGAAAGGGTCTTACTCTGTCACCCAGGCTGGAATGCAGTGGTGTGACCTTGGCTCACAGCAGCCTTGATCTCCTGGGCTCAAGCAATCCTCCGGCCTCAGCCTTCTGAGTAGCTGGGACCATATGTGTGCCACCACGCCCGGCTATCTTTTGTTGGTTTTCATAGAGACAGGGTCTTGCCATGTTGCACATGTCTGTCTTTAACTCCTGAGCTCAAGCAATCCTCCGGCCTCAGCCTGTGTTGGGTTTACAGGCATGAACCACTGCACCTGGCCACCAATTAATATCCGTACCTTTCCTTCTTACTGGTTCTGCTTCTCAGGTTAAATCCTGAGATAAACAATGAACAAGAGTGTCCACAAGAGGGCTCCCGAGCTCCCTGACTGTGCACTGGAAAGCACAGCTCAAGATACTGATTTTAGGGAGAAAATCAAATAGAATGAGACCTCTTCAAGGGGCAGATGGCAACCAGCTTCTCATCGCTCACTTTTATTATTTTTATTTGAGACGGGGTGTTGCTTTGTTGCCAAGGGTAGTGGCATGATCTTGGCTCACTTCAACCTCCGTATCTCGGGTTTAAGCCATCCTCATGCCTCAGCCTCCTGAGTAGCTGGGATTACAGGTGCATGTCACCACGCCCAGACAATTTTTATATTTTTAGTAAAGGCGGGGTTTTGCCATATTGGCTAGGCTGGTCTTGATCTTCTGACCTCAGGTGATCTGCCCACCCTGGCCTCCCAAAGTGCTGGGATTATAGGTGTGGCCTATCTCACTTTCAAATAAATGTATTCCTCACACCTGTATTTAGCATTACCCTAGAACAGTACTTTCTGCAACATTCAAGTTTTCTATCTGCATAATCCGATGCAATGGGCGTCAGCTACAAATGGCAGCTACTGAGCACATGAAACCTGACACTTGAGAAACCAAGGAATGCAACTCATTAATTTAAATGGGGTCCCGAGGTCTCCTCGATGCCCTTCTACCTTCCTGCCCAGAGTTGCCTTTTAATCCTTCTTTTACTTGCTTTCCCCAGGAAGAGACCCACATCCTAGTGCTTCCCAGGATGGTCACATTACCATGGAGTCCTCCTGGCCTGAACAGTATGGTCATGTAACCCAGCAGCTACTATCTTTAAGATAATCAACACATAGGCCTGCATTTGAATTTTCTTCCAAATGAGTTGTCCGAACAAAGTCTCACTCTGCCTCCCAGCTTAGACTCCCTGTTGTGACCCCACTACCCTGGAGGGACAGCGCATTTCTCCTTTCTTGCATTTGCCTCAAGTTCCCTTCCCAAGGACCCAGGAAAATATTCTCAATGGAGTTCTCAAAGGCCAACACCCTACTGCTAGGCCCCCTGAAAACTTAAGGACAAGACTCAGACTGTCGCAAATACACAACGGCCACACAAAACAGAGTATTCTCATGGGTCACTGATGCCTTTTATTTTGAGCACAAAACCACTGGGGATCTTGCCTGTGGCCACCCTGGATGTGACCCTGGAGGCTCACACTGCTCCAGACACTTGGTGGAAAGCGAGGCGAGAAAAACAACGATTTGGGCCAATTACATGACTGCAAAGCTAGGGCTGCCAAGAGGGCTGCAGGGAGCCTGGCTTCTGTAGAAGTTCTAAGGAAGCGGTGCGAACTCCACGGTGGTGGGCGAAGGGAGCTAATAGCAAGGACCCCTGCAAGTGTTGGTCGGGGGGCCTGGAGCTGCCCGAGCTGACACGAGGGGAGGAGTCTAATTAGCCAACGGGTGACTGAAGGGCTGGCCGGCCCACTGCTTACTTGGCCAGGGGGTTTCTGAAGCTCCTGCCAGCAAACTTAGCCTTGCTGCCCAGCTCCTCTTCAATTCTTGGAAGAGATGGAGAGGAAAGAAGAAGTCAGTCTTCAAGTCCTAAGTATTCCCATCCCAGATGTCAAAGACACAGCCCCACTCCTCCTGGGAAGTTGATAACCCGGAACTCTCCAGTTTGTCCACCTTCTTAAACCCTCTACACTATGCTGCTCTGAGACTCCAGAAATAGAGAACATGTGTGTGCTGCTTGAATCTTGATGTTAGACCCTGTCTCAAACAAACAAAACAACAAAAAAGCCCATGTCTACTGTTCACCTGCTTTTCTGTATATGCCTGAAAATTTCCAGGACTCAGTTTTAATGATGGGGTATTAAGGAAGTACTTAGGAATGGGTGTTCCGTTTCCCTACAAGTCCTGAAAATAATAACTAAAAAAGGGGGCAAGTCTCCCAGTGTTCAGGGGCTTTCCAAGAACACCGACAGGAAAGGGAGACCAGCACCATCCCCGCAGCACTGATGAGTGAACCCAGCCACGCATCCTTTGGCTTTTTCTTCCTCCCTCCAAGCCCTGGCTCCACATCCCCAACCACAAAACGGGGGTTAAGTGGCTGAAACAGATCATACGAAGAACTCTCGAAAGCTGTAAGGTCGTGGCTCAACTGTTGAAGGCGGTCCCATCCTCCCTCACCAGAAGAGGGCAGCACTGTGCAGAACAGGCTCCTGCCTCTGGTGGCACTGGGCGGGCACGGGGTTTATGCCTAACTCTGCCTGGACCTAAGCCGGATCCGGGCTTGGCTGTCTGCACTGTGCACTTGCACCTGTACACGTTCCCAGAGCCAGAAACCCCTGGGGAAGGCAGTGCCAACACTGAGTGCAGGCCCCCTGTTCTCAGGAGACCCCCTTACCTGAGAAGCTGGTTGTACTTGGCCAAGCGCTCAGATCGGCAAGGGGCACCAGTCTTGATCTAGGAGACAAGAAAGGCCATTTGCTTATAGCAGACAGAGAGGCTTTACAGGCATTTCTGGCAGGGAGAGGGTATGATGTCAGAGATAATTTCTAGAAGACCTGACCCTAGGAAAGAGGGTCCATATCACACAGAAAAGGCACTCATGGCCTGTTCTGTTCAGGCTCTGAAACCAGGGCAGTGACTCAGGGGAGATGAGCAAAAGCAGGACAGACACGGAGTGGCACTGGTTCTGGGTATTCCTAGGAAGTTGAGGTGAGAGAAGAAAGGAGACACTCATTCTCACCTGCCCAGTGCACAGCCCCACCACCAGGTCGGCGATGAAGGTATCTTCAGTCTCCCCAGAACGATGAGACACCATGACGCCCCAACCATTGGCCTGGGCCAACTTGCACCTGGAAGCCAAGAAGACAACCCAGATGGCATGAGCGCATTTTCTGGTGCCACAAACCCCAATGCCATTAGTCCTCAGTGCCGGCAGGAGAGCAGCGGCGGGGCCAACGGTGGCTAAAGCTCTCTGTGCCTGGGCTTGTCAAGAGCTAAGGACGACCCTCACCCTCCTCTGAACTCTTCCACCCCCAGGACCTTCTCAGCCTGCTTGTCATGGTTCAAACACTGGGTTCAGCCTCCCTTGATGGGAGAAAGACTAGTGATCTCTGACAGAGCCCCTCACAGATACATCCGCTCAACCACCATCTCCACGTAAAATGAAGGCATGTATCTAAGGGCCACAAGGAATCAGGAACAGACCACCAGTACTCAACACCCCAGGCCGCCTAACTCATTAACTTAAAAAACAGAGACTCTATGTTGCCCAGTGTGGTATCAAACTCCTGGGCATAAGCGATCCACCTGCCTCAGCCTCCCAAAGTGCTGGGACTACAGGCTTGAGCCACCATGCCCAGCTTTACTTTAGAGCCAGGGTCTTGCTCTGCCACACAGGATGAAGTGCAGTGGTACAATCACAACTCACTGCATTCTCAAACCCCTGGACTCAGTCAATCCTCCCGCCTTAGCCTCCTGAGTAGCTGGGACTACAGGAAAATACCATCACTCCAGGCTTATTTTTTTGAAAGGAGTCTCGCTCTGCCCAGGCTGGAGTGTAGTGGCACAATCTCGGCTCACTGTAACCTGTTTCCTAGGTTCAAGTGATTCTCCTGCCTCAGCCTCCCGAGTAGCTGGGACTAAAGGCATATGCCTCTGTGCCTAGCTAATCTTTGTATTTTCAGTAGAGATGGGGCTTTCACCATGTTGGCCAGGTTGGTCTCGAACTCCTGACCTTATAATCCACCCGTCTTGGCCTCCCTAAGTGCTGGGATTACAGGTGTGAGACACCACGCCCAGCTGTAGCTCATTTTTTTATTTGTTTGTAGAGATGGGATCTTCCTATGTTGCCCAGGCTGGTCTTGAACCTCTGAGCTCCTCCTGCCTTGGCCTCCTAAAATGTTGGGAAGCTCCAACTTTTCAATTTAAAAGGCTCCTGAGTTCAAACATGAAACCTGTTGAAATTCCAGGGTCCCCTACATTCTGGCCAGCAGGATTCCCCATCACTGGAACAAAAGGGCCCTTTTTCTGATTCACAAGCTGCAGCTGAGGGCAAGATGCTGGCTGGGAAGACACTCACGCCTGCAGGGACTCGGTCACGGAGCCAATCTGGTTCACTTTGAGCAGCAGGCAGTTGCAGGACTTCTCATTTGCAGCCTTGGCAATCCTCTTTGGGTTGGTCACTGTGAGATCATCCCCCACCACCTGGATTCCTGCACTGGCTGTGAACTTCTGCCATGCTCCCCAGTCATCCTGGTCAAAGGGATCTTCAATAGACACCACTAAGGAAAGGAAGGACAGGCCTCATCAGTGTGATCTCCCAGCGTGCTCCACTGCAGCGCCCAGAGCCTTGCTTCCCCCATAACTTCCTGCCTGCCTGGCCTCACATTGTCCAAAATAATAGGACAGGGATGTCCCCCAACTGATCTTGGCAACACTGTGCCCACCAACCTACTCCTGCAGCAGGGGACACAAGTCACCCACAGTCTTGGGTCTATAGGTCTTTAAAAAAAAAAAAAAAAAAAAAAAAAATCTCACGGTCACCCAGGCTTGAAGGCAGTGGCACAACCATAGCTGCAAAATCCTGGGATCCAGCGATCCTCCCACCTCAGCCTCCTGAGTCCCTGGAACTACAGGGGTATGCTGACCCACCCTGCTACTTATTTTAATTTTTGTGCAGAAATGGAAACCTGCCATGTTCCCTACGCTAACCTCAACCTCCTGGGCTCAAGTGATGTCTCAGCCTCTCAGGGTGCTGGGATTACAGGCGTGAGCCACCATACGCCCAGCCTCAAAACAAAAAAAAAAATTTTTTTTTTTTAGACCTTCAAGAGGACATGTATTTACCTAGGGTGGTTTGAGTTTAGTGCCACTGAAGATCAGAATGGAGCCAGACTCAGAAGTGAGAAGACCTGAGTTTGGTCTTGGCTCAACCTCGACCAAGTTATTTAGCGTAGTGGGTAAATGTTCAGACTCTGGAGTCAGATTTCCCTGTCTGAATTCTTGCCTCACCATTTGCTGTGTGCTCTTGGGCACATTATTCAGACATACCCTCCCCACCCCCTCCTTGCAGCCATCACCAGCCAGCCAGATGCTCTCGCTGCCCTGCTGCAGGTGGGGAGCTGGAAAGGGGAGATGGCACCCTGGGAGCACTCACCTGGGTAGTCCTTGATGAAGGATTTGTACAGGTCGGCCAGCTGGTCAGGTGAGATGTACCTGCTGGGGTCATCAGGAGACTTGAAGTCCAGGTCATACTTCCCAGACCTGTAGAACTCGGAGGCTGCCACGTCCATGCCGATGACCACCTTATCGGTGTAGCCAGCTTTCCCAATTGCAGTCTTCAGCAGCTCTAGGCCTGGGAAGAGATGGCAGCAACAGGTTTGGAAAACAGGCAGAGAGAGAGAAAACTTCCCTTCAACAGCTGCTACACAGGGACTAAACACAAAGATCAAGAGGTGTTCAGGCTCCAGCCAGCAGTTCTGACCATGTCAGTTCCTTTTTTTTTCCTGCTTTGGGGCAAGAAACCATGGGTTGGAGCTCTTGGTGCATACTATGTGGGAAATTCAGATAGCTTCCAAGAAGGCAGCCTTTCCCACTGACAAATGCTCCCAAATTTAGTGCCCAGGAACAGCTGTCCAGGCCAAGATACAGTTACAGTAAGCAGCTGAGATCAGCTGTCCCAAGGCACACACCTTAAATAGAGCTGAAGCGGGACCTAAGGGAAAGCCCAGTGAAGGGCAGCCCTGGGTGGCAGGACCCTCCTGCCAGGCTGGGCTGTGCCGTCGAGAGCTCAGGCTCAGGGTCTGCCATCCACAGCTGAGCTGCCCTGCCAGAAGGACAGACACGTGGCTCCTTAAGCTATTAGGTATCGCTTAAGAACAGGAGGCGGAGGCTGCAGTGAGCCGAGATCGTGCCGTGCCACTGCACTCCAGCCTGGACGACAGAGCGAGACTCCATTTCAAAAAAGAAAAATGAAACAAAATTTAAAAATGAAGCTTCCCTTTTCCTCCTTACAACCCTTTTGGAGGGTCTTGATCCTTACTAACTACAGGTGGAAAGAACACCTTTCTCACAAAGGCAGGTGTGGACACCCTGCCCCTCCGGCCAAGGGAGCTGGTGCACCCCCTTTACCTTCTTTATTCTCCAGGATGTTGGGAGCAAACCCGCCTTCATCGCCCACATTGGTGGCATCTTTCCCATATTTCTCCTTGATGACATTCTTCAGGTTGTGGTAAACCTCTGCTCCAATGCGCATGGCTTCCCTGAAGTTTGCGGCACCCACTGGGAGGATCATGAACTCCTGCATGGCCAGCTTGTTGCCAGCATGGGAACCACCATTGATGACGTTGAATGCCTGGGGAGAGCAGGGCGAAGAAGCATGGCACCAGGCACGACTCATGTTTTTAGAGACAGGGTCTTGCTATACTGGTCTTGCCCTGGCTGGTCTCAAACCCTTGGGCTCAAGTGATCCTCCTGCCTCAGCCTCTTCATTAGTTGGGACTTACAGGCATGCACTACTGCACCCAGTTCACACCATTTTGATAGTTGCAAATTTATTATAATCAGAATAAACACTTGTTACTATGTCAGCTAAGGCTCACAGCCTAGCAAGGAAAGTACTGCTGTCATTTCCTCCCCCAGTCTCCAACACAGAGAAAGGACCTGGGGCAGGTTGCTCAAGGCCATGCATAACAAGGGGCAGAGCTGTGCTGGAGTCACATGTGTTAAGAGGTCAAGGCACAGGAGGTCTCAGGTCCCAACCAGCAAGCTGAAACCCCCAACTCCTTGCTTGGGAAGTTCCAATAGACCACTCACCGGGACTGGCAGGATGACTTCGGAGTTGCCAGCCAAGTCAGCGATGTGACGGTACAGGGGGACCCCCTTCTCAACAGCACCGGCTTTGCAGACGGCAAGGGACACCCCCAGAATGGCATTTGCACCAAACTTAGCTAGAACAGAAGAGAACCGGGTGAAATTTATTTCTGACTCACCAACTTTTGCCCTGCTGTACTGCACCTAAGGCTGCATTCTGCACCGTCTCCTCTCCCCATCACACCTCTGTCTCGGTTACTAGAAATGCAAATAGCATTCCATGTGGACCCACCACTGCTTTCCCCCTCTACGACAGAGCCCAACTCCAGCCAACTAGAGGAACTGCTGAATTTATTATAAGAAGCAAAGCTCTTCTGAGTAACCAAACTGATGGGCTGCTGTCACCTGGTTTTGTTCCTGATATTTAAGTGTGATTTCTTAAGAGTGACAGAAAGAAATGGGAAGAGACCACAGGCTCATTTAGTTCATCATTAAGATCATGGACCTCTTCCTGAATGTTTTTAAAGTCTTCAAGAGGCTTCACGGTCTTCCCCAGTGAAGATGCCACCTTGGGCCACTCACATTTGTTTTCCGTTCCATCCATCTCGATCATCAGTTTGTCAATCTTCTCTTGTTCTGTGACATTCAGTTTCTATAAGGGAGAGGGAAGAATGAGGGTCTGGCGTCATTCTAATCTGCATAATCTTTGCTCCCCTACCATGGAAACTGACTTTGAAATTGTGTAAAATCAAAATCAATTCTGTGATGTTTGTTTTATAAGCAAAAAAGTGGACGACAAAAATCAATGGGGAGACACAAAACTGCCTTTTGCTTGCTTTCATGATTATCAGACATTCATTCACCCAATAATGAAACAAAGACAGAGTCTCTTAGACAATGCTTGTGCTTGTGTCAAACGGTCTACCCAGGGAGCCCTAAGTGATTTTACACACAAGAGAATTGTCAGGCATGTGCTATGTAAACCACCGCCACCAAGGAACATGGCTTTCATAGGCAGTAAATAAACAAAGGTCACTGTTCACTTATGCAGACCAAGCCCTTGAAAGGCAGGCTCTGCTGCTCACTTGGCTAAGCTCAAAGACAGCAAATCCTCATCCTCTGATGGGAGGCATAATTTCTGCAAATAGTCCAAAATCATTTAGCAAAGCATCTAATGATGGATCAAAGTGAGTTCCTGATGAGACTGTAAAGTAATAAAACTGATGTACTGGGAACTGGCTCAAAGTAATCCAATAAAACAGCATTACTTTTTAATGTTTTTTCATTTTTTATTTTTTGAGATAGAGTCTTTCTGTCACCCAGGCAGAAATGCAGTGTCACAATCTCGGCTTACTGCAACCTCCACCTCCTAGGCTCAAATGATCCTCCAAATTCAGCTGGGACTACAGGTGTGCACCACCACGCCTGGCTAATTTTTGTATTTTGTAGAGATGGGTTTCCCCATGTTGCCCAGGCTGGTCTCCAACTCCTAGCCTCAAGGGATCTGCCTGCCTCAGCCTCCTAAAGTGTTGGGATTACAGGCATTAGCCACTGTGCCCAGCCAAAAATCAGCATTACTTTTGAAACTAATATATTAATAACAAGGCATTACTTTTATATATGATATTCTTGATATAAAAAATATGCAAAGAAAATCAACTTTGATCTCATGCTGTATTAGCAATTTGGTGTCTTCTGCAGCTTTGTCAAGGTATCACCAGAACAAGCAGGCAGTTACCCAAGCACACAGCTTCAGAGGCCAGTCCTCACTAACAGTTTGGTTTCTCCCAGGGGGGAAAAAATGTCAGGGATGCCCTGCTCATCACAAGAGTCACACTCCATAAGGGTATGAAGGGACAGAGAATAAGGTATGTATGGGGTGTGTCCAGGAGACTGGCAGGGGGTGGTATAAGCAGATTTCGTCTAGGGGCTGGTCAGGCAGAGGGTAATTAGAGTGCCACAAAAGCAAGGCCTAAACCAACAGGTCAGGGGCAGAGACAAAGGAGCGCCTCCTTTTCCCTCGTACACAGAATGAATTCTTGGAGGAGAGGGACTAGATGCAGAGATGGAGACTGTGGCTGGGCTAGAACTGGGTCTAGAGAGCTTTGTGATTTTTATTTTTGAGATGGAGTCTTACTTTTTTGCCCAGGCTGGAGAGCAGTGGCATAATCTCTGCTGACACCAACCTCCGCCTCCCAGCTTCAAGTGATTCTCATGCCTCAGCCTCCTGAGTAGCTGGGACTACAGGCGCATACCACCACACCTGGCTAATTTTTGTATTTTTAGTAGAGATGGAGTTTCATCATGCTGGCTAGACTGGCCTCCAATTCCTGACCTCAAGTGATCCACACACCTTGGCTTTCCAAAGTGCTGTGTTTACAGGCGTGAGCCGCTGCACCTGGCCCAGAGCATTTTCAGACAGGGGTTTTCAAACTTGTCCCATCTGACAAATGCCACAGAAATTACGGAGGGAAGGGCCGGAGGGAAGGGCCGAAGGGAGGGTAAATGAGGTAAAAACCTGCTGAGTTGGGTGGTTGCTAGGTCCCCAGCCCTACTTTTGTGTTTGACATATTGAAGGTTTCCATGATGATTTTATACTTAACAGGAAGGAACTCCACTGTTAAAGTCAATAGAATTATAGTAAATAATTCCAAAGTTCATGAGAAATTAATCACCATGGACACTACCACAAACACCCCTGAGAAAGCTACTCTTAAAATCTGGTTCTTAATTTCCCAAAGGCCCAGAGAGTTGCAGAGGAGAAAAACACCTCAGGGCCCTAAGTGTCTCATTCTTCTGATGGAATTCCATCTGCTACTAGAAGTGGACAGTCAGGCAGCGGGCAGGTTAGAATTATGTCATGCACAGATTGTTCTCATGCATGACAGTAGCTCTCAGAATAAGCTCTTCCATAAACAGGAGAGCCCCTGGGCCTGGGAGACACTCGGTGGCATTAGACACATTAGTTATCAGGAAGCAGGTCCTACCTTGCTAACCAGGGCAGGTGCAATAGTTTTATTGATGTGCTCAACAGCCTTTGAGACACCTAGAAGGAACAATTAAATCAAATTACTGACATTAACTTTAAAACAAGGCTTGAGCAGCACTGTGAGAGAGAACCGCCGTTAAGGCCGACCCGGAAGCCCACCAAAGGATCTTCCGTGGGACCTCTTCCCCCGCTCCCCTCCCCCCAGAATCGGAGAACTTTCTGGCCCAGTCTGAGTGCTCCTACCTAGGACCCCAGAGGGTTAGAGCCACACCAAGAGCAGCTGGCTCACAGCGATCTGACGGGAAGTTAGTTTGCAAGACCATGCACTGGAAACACCAGCGGCAGACTAAAGGCTGTCCAATAAGTTACCTGAGTGCACAGGGCTGGTGCCAGGAACTCATTAATATACTTAACAGGTCTGGAGACGCCTGCCCGGCAGAAGAGGATGAAGAAGGAAAAATGAGAGAGAGACTCAGAAGAGAACCGGTGATGAAGGACTGCGAGTGAGAGACAGCGAGCGACAGGAAAGCAGAGGCGAGCATTTCAGGGACCATGCGTTCAATCTTCCACAAATGCTGACTTACTGAGCACTCATTACCATCAAGGAACAGCACCATCCTGCTCCGGTTAAGTCCCCATGTAGGCCATTGAATGGTGACATGGTAACATGTTTGTGTGGAGAGTGCTTCTTAGAGCATTACAAAGGACTGAACACCCAGCACCATTACTGCGACACCAACCCAGCATTTCCCGACATGATTTCACATTGACCCCTCCCCTGTGGCCTTTCTAGAGTTTTCTGGGTGCCCTGCTCCCCCACTGAGAATGTATGATCTAGCCCTATGTGCTTTTCTGTAATTTGATCACATATTCTATCTATAGAGAGGTCAAAGTTGCACAAAAACTAAGTCAATTTGAATACAGCCAATTAGAGGCTGGCTTTTCCACAGAGCAGGGCTTCTGCGAATCATTCAATAGGAAAATCAAACTAAATGACACATCTGTAGCTCACCATTAAGGGTAGGCCATTAACTAGACCTTCCCTGGATACTTCCTTGCCCTTGAAGAAGCTGATGATTCTATGGGGCCCACGGAACCCTCCTGAGAGATAGGGAGACTTTTCTTTAGTTAACAGGCCGTGTTCTCCTCCTTGGGTTCCTGTCCTAACCATGAAGGAGTATTTCGCAGACTGGGGACAAAGTGCAATAGAAACAAGCATTGAAACTCTCGACCCTGAGCGTGAAGGGTTAGGAACCCTGGAATCAACACACCAACTTTCCTGTCCATGTGTTGGGGCACTGCTTCCATTAACATCATGGGTTACAGCAGGTTTACTGGCCATAAACCTGCAAATGCAAGCCCCCCACCTACCCCGAGAGGAAGACAGGACTGGGCAAGGCCAGGAGCAGGGCTGCAGGCAGGGAGGCCATGGGCTGTGGGTTTTAAGGCTTACCCTTCCCCATATAGCGAGTCTTATCATTGTCCCGGAGCTCTAGGGCCTCATAGATACCAGTTGAAGCACCACTGGGCACAGCAGCTCTAAAGAGACCTGGATGAGAGGGAAAAAGACAATAGTAGCAATTAAGAAATCCAGTTATAGCACAAGCCCCAGCTCCCTCCTGCCCACAGATGCATCTGTCATTAGAGAACTGTTTCTTCCTCCTACCAGCTGGGTGATTTAAATGCTCTGGCTTGTTCTTCGTGCCCTTCATGTGTTTATGATCTTGTACTACAAACCTTACTACAAAGATGATTACTTCCCCTAGCAGAAAGAAACTGCTCTACATTAGAGCCTGCATGCCACCTGGGGTCTTGTTAAAATGCAGATTCTGACCTAGGACGTCTGAGTATGTATCGCTCACAAGCTTGCATTAGTATTAGTGCCCAGTGGATTACCCCAGCAGCACTGCCCGACAGAAATACAGTGTGAGCCATATAGGGCATTGAAGATGTTCTGGTACTACGTGTGTGTGTGTGATGTGTTTCTGTTTGTTTTGAAACAGTGTCTCACTATATCCCCAGGCTGGAGGAGCGCATGGCATGGCACATGGCACGATCTCGGCTCGCTGCAACCTCTACCTACCGGGTTCAAGCGATTCTCCTGCATCAGCCTCCCCTGTAGCTGGGATTACAGGTGCTTGCCACCGCACCAGACTAATTTTTGTATTTTTAGTAGAAATGGGGTTTTACCCTGTTGTCCAGGCTGGTCTTGAACTCCTGACCTCGTGATCCACCTGCCTCAGCCTCTCAAAGTGCTGGGATTACAGGCCTGAGCTACCGCACCCCGCCAGATACTATATTGATGTTAAGCATGAAATTAGGGAATTTATTGGCTCAGGAGGAATATCTAGCTGATTTGTTTCAGTTTGGACAATGCTAAATACTATTTTGGGGGTTCTATGCTCAACTGGGAGCCATCAAAGAGTATGGATGTGAGGGAGAAAATAAAATGTGTGGTCAAATAAATATAAGAACCGAACAAAGTAATCTTGCAGATTCTGAAACTAGGCATCGGGTGAAACCTATGCCATTGAGAGTAACATGAGCAATTTTTGGAGGAGGTAAAAGAACAGATGGTGTCAAGGAAGGTGTTGCAGATATCTGCTTATGTGGGGCAGACAAGTTTAGGAGAGCGGAAAGTGTGGGAAGCCCCTTGAATCTACTTGAAGGTGGAAGAGATTTCTCCATTTGAGGTGTATGTAATGTGAAGGCAAATGACAAAAAAAGAAACCAACCAGGTATTTCCAGCAAAGGACCCACCAGCGTTCCCTGTCGCATTGCAGTGTGTTAGGACGGACTTTCTTCTTGGAACCTGCCCTGGCTCCCTACATATCCACCCCCCACTGCATCGGGCGAAGATAAGATGAAAACAAAAGGCTTGGGCCTGCGGACTTTTGGTGATGATGTCTATGCACAGTCACACTCTGGTGGGGATCCTGACAATGGGGGAGGCTGCGCATGTGCAGAGGCAGCGAGTGAGTGCACGGGCCTCTGCACCTTCCGCCTGCTTTTGCTGTGAAGCTAAAACCTCAAACTAAAAACCTACAACTGCTAAAAAAGGCCATGAGACAGGAAGAGAGGCGAAGATGAAATGTTCTGAACAAGTTATCATTTTGTGTTTTTTGAAAAGGATTAAGATATACGAGAGAAAGATTCACTCATTTCTATTTCAAAACGTCTGCCTCCCAACAATCCCCTAGTGTATGGGGTTTTTTGTTGCTTGAAGTTCATTAATTTCCAAGCAGAAAGTTCCACCCATTGACTAAGCAAACCAGTCTCACTGCAAGAAGCAAATTCTTGGCATCCTGTGAGAGCCCTCAGGATTCTGGAGAAATCTTTCTGTGCCTGAGCGCCCACACAGCAAGCGGCCAGAGGCAGAACACAGGCAGTCTTTCGCCCAGTGAAGTGGAGCCTCAAGGATCCTTCCTTCCTGAGGGGGAGGGGAGGCGCGGGGGAAGAGAAGGACTTCGGTTCCACTGCTAGGCCCGTGACTCACAGAGGGTGACTCAGCTCTGACTGGCAGTTCTCTGTGAGTTTAACACCACTGAGTGATTCTGCCTGAAGCTCCTTTGCCAACCTCACCCACTCTGTCCACTGCGCCATGTGCTGGAGGTAACGAAGGGCTACAGAGGCACTGGATTTTCTTCTTGAAGTAAAAGGAAGGAGTTTCCCCATTCTGTTGTTTTTTCTTAAGAAAACTCCTCCAATGGGGATTGATGGCCAGGTAAAAATGAGAGCCTCTGCATTATTCCCAAGCCCACAGGTAAAAACCGTCCTTGATCCTTGCTTAAGAGTGATTTCTAGACACAGAGATAAGGGTGCCAAGTTCATGCCTGCTGGCCCTCCCCTCATCTCTTTCTCTATCAAGAGAGACCATCTCCATATTTGGTCACAGCAAGCTGTTAGCCAACAACTAGTGATGGGTCCTTTTAGGGACAAGGTCTCATGGTATCACCTTACTTACTTCCTTACCTCACTGACTTAGGAGCCAACTTACATGGTTTTAAGCTAAGGGGCACCAAGACACTGGCTCCATGCCAAAAAATCCCCCAACCCCCCTAGTCAGGAATCACAACCTACTAGCACATGCAGACAGAAAGAAAAGAAAAGCTTTAATCGATTTTCTTTCCTTTTTTTTTTTTGCCTAAGGCTCTAGCATTTGTAGAAAATTTTTAAAATGAAGCATGGTGGGAGGAACTGTGGAAAACAAGGTGGCATATACCTTTTGCGGTGAAGAGATCAACCTCAACAGTGGGATTCCCACGAGAGTCAAAGATCTCCCTGGCATGGATCTTGAGAATAGACATGGTGGATTTCTGTGGGGGAAATACACAGGTCATGTTTTCCATAAGCCATAATGCTGCATTTGCTTATTCATTCAAGGAATCACTTCCGAGGTTCATGGACTAGAAAGAATCGGTATTGGACTAAATACTGGATGTAGGAAAGCTGGTTAGGGTTGGGGGGAAAGCCTGCTGGAAAGCAGTGAGAATTCTCCTAAATAAGTAGTTAGACCTAGCTCTGGAAGGCCTTAAGCTATTTATGCCTAGTGTTCCATTATTGGAACCCTAAGCTTGTGGGAGTTATTTTTATCTTACTACCCAAGTCATCGCCAAAGTCTGATTTTTCATAAAAAATATTTGGAATCTCCGGCATAAATGAGTTAAACCCCAGCAACCGAGCTCTTGTTCTGCAAGCAAAAAAAGAGAAAAAGCCCACAAATGTGTACGCCCAGGGAGAAATCAAATCCAGCTGGAAAGATGAATGTGTTGCAGATGCAGAACACACTACTGTCATGAGCGAACAATGAGGGCTGGCACAGGAATGGAAATGAACCAGAACAGACATGAAGGTCACAAGAAAAACCACTAGGATTAGGCCAAAAAGGGAGGTGGGGGGAGGCCTGGGGAAATCTGGCTTGTAGCAGAATTAAAATAGTGAATTACAAGTCTAGACATAATTCTTTAGATTAAATTTGAGGCAGCAGCAGAACATTCACTTGGTAGATACTGATAATCAAACTGTGAGTTTGGAGGTCAGGAACAATGAAATCCTTGGACTGTGATCTTTGCTACCATCATTTTCTGGGACTTTCAAATGTCACAATACTTGGGTCTTCAGTATCGTTATGTCACTAATGATGATATCTTTATTTTGATTACTTTTTTAAGACATGGGGGTCTCACTATGTTGCCCAGGCTGGTCTCAAACTCCTGGCCTCAAGCGATCCTCCCCTACCTGGGCCTCCCAAAGCATGCTAGATTATAGGGGTGAGCCACCAGGACCAGCCAATAATGATATCTAATTAGTATTTCTTTCCAAGGTGGTTTTATAATTTGTAAATAGAGGAAAGATTCTTTGAACACTAGGGTACTTCAAGGGAAGGGGCTTCCTTTGAAAACACTTAAAAACAAAAACAAAAACCCCAAGAATTTGCAGCAATGAAAAACGAATAGCAATTCCTTAAAGAAAAACCCTTTCTTACTTTTTTCCTTGGTGCTCTCCAAAGAAACTAATTGAACAACTTACAGAACTGAGGTGGGTGAGAGGAACTTAAGTGTTCAAAGCCATTATCTAGCTGGGCTCCCCTCCAATATCTTCTCTGGAATGTCCTGGGGCAGCAAATGGCAGATTTTTAACTTTCAAAATTAGATACTGAAGTCACTTCTGTGGCTTTGCTGTCTATGTAACAATGGAATTTTATTCATTAGCCAAGAAAAATGTATTTAGTTTTTATCTACTAGGTTCCAAAAAGGCAAGTTTATTTAAACATATTTTTAAATTTACGTTAACTTTGCAGTTTGGCAAATTACATACTCGAGTAACATTTCCATCACCGCAAAAAGTTCTCTCAGGCCGTTTCTAGTCAATATCCCCCTGCCCCATCTTCAGATCACCACTGTGATTTAGTTTGTGTATCTCAGACATACTTTTACAGGCAATTTTATGAGGGCACCTCGTTTTTGGTTTCATTTTAGTGACTTAAGACAAACTATTCTGCAAAGTTGCCATAGCTCAGGAGCACAGGCAGGGAGGAGGGTTGGTCTGACTTCAGCATTCACTGCCTTTTTTTTTTTTTTAAACAAGAGTTTCACTCTTCTTGCCCAGGCTGGAGTGCAGTGGCACCAGCCGGGCTCAGTGACTCCTGGGTTCAATTGATTTTCCTGCCCCAGCCTTCCGAATAGCTGGGACTACAGGCGGCTGCCACCACGCCTGCCTTGATTTTTATATTTTTAGTAGAGACAGGGTTTCACTACGTTGGCCAGGCAGGTCTACAAGTCCTGACCTCGTGATCCTCCCACCTCGGCCTTCCAAAGTGTTGGGATTACAGGCGTGAGCCACCGCGCCCAGCCCATTCACAGCTTTTTCAGTTGCTTGGAGGGAACCCCGAATTAGGAACTCAGTAAATGAACTGAGCAGTCAGGGCCCGAAAGGCAAGTAAAGCAATGGACCCCACCGCCCAGAGAGAAGCAGGAAGCTTTCTTAAAACACATCCTTCTTAAGTCAGATCATGGCCCGACTGTTGGTGGCCAGCTGGGGAGCCGCTCTTGCCCAACGTGGGCGAGGTCGCCTGGAGGGCTTCCCAATGATCCAACCGCTCTGCGGCAGGTTCCTCATGAAGAGGCGTCTTCTCGGAGGGAAATGAGTCACCAACTTACGGGGTAGAAGCGCCGGCCGCAAGCGCGGCGGGAGGCAGGGGCTGTAGGTGGGGGAGGGGGCCGCAGCCTCGTGGGCATCTCCCCTCTCGCCACCCTCCTCCATTTTAAGAAGGGCCTGGCCTGAGTGAGCACCGCCGCTAAGTCTGCGTTTCTCCCAAAAACCTTACACTTGGCTACAACGGAAAAGTAACTTCCATTCCCAGTTGCATATGCGAGCTAAGCCGCTCGCGAGTGCAGCTCGCGACCTTCCCTGACGGGTGACCCAGCCCTGCAGTCCGTAACCACGTGCTGATCTGCACTTTCCCCACCAAAGAAATTGGGGGCCCTGCATGTACGCCTAGCATTGCGCCCCCACCCTGGGCCTCGGGGTGAGCTGGGGGGGGGCCAGTTCCCACCCGGGGAGATGGCTCGCACGCGCCCCCGACTTCGCCACGCTGGGCCTGCGGGCGCGCCGCCTTCCTGTGAGGGGAAAGAGCCCTGCGTCGCCTGCCGGTTGCTCAACCCTTCCCCAATCATTACCTAACCGCCGGGTCTTGTCGCCTGGGAGAGAAGCGGAGAATGCTGCAGACACAGAGGTGAGCGTTAACAGGGAGAGGTCTGAGCGCTCCGGGTCCTCAGAGCTTCTGTCCGCGCCTCCCGCCGCGACTTCCTGCCCAGCTAAAGAAGGCCCCACCTACGTCCCCGCCTCCTAGGCACGCCCCCTAAGCGCCACCTCACCATTGGTCCTGAGAGCCGTCACTCGGACCCTCACCTCCCGGAAAGGGGCGTGCCGCTGCGCCGGTGGCAGCGCCAGGGAAAGGGGGGCGACGACCCGGGGACGTGAGGCGGGCGGATCTGGGGGACCCAGACTCCCTAGAGGCCCTGCCGTGGTGCGGGCGAAACTCTGGCCCCAGATGGGACCCTTGAGCCGAATTGGGGTGCGCGGAGTCGGGGCCCTGGGGGAGGGCCCGGGACGGCGCGGCGGGCATGAGGGCTCCGGGCTGTGTCACGTACTCCGAGTCCCGCACGCACTCAGCATCGCTCCGGGACCCCAGGACTGGCCCTCGACCTTGCTGACGACTTTGGCGGCCCGCGCCGCCCCGGCCCTCCTAACGTGGGCCGCAATCCGGGAGACCCCTCTGGCGTCGAGACGTTGAGTAGCTGAGCGCCTCGGCCCCATTCGGGTTGGGGCGCTGGCCATGCCGCAGCGCTGCGTGTCGGGGGCCACGTGCGCCGTCTGCGCCTGCGCACTGCCCCCCTGCCGCGCCCGGCTGGCCGGGCTCTGCCTGCCACCCGCCAAGGTGACCCCGTCTCTTTGTCCTTGCTGCGGCACGAGGCAGCCAAAGGAAGCTTTGTTGTACTGAACCGAGCATAGAAAGTTAACACCAAGACAACAGTATGCCAAATTGCAGGGTCTTTATTGCCGGCGGCCACGGAGGTCTCGCGTCTTTTTAACCCGTGGCCCCGAACGGAGGGGGTCAAGACCTTTTATACCCGTAAAAATCACCTTGGAAGTGAGGGTGAGGGGCGGGGGTGCGAGTGATGGGCTTCAGATATTCCGAGGGCCAGGGGACTTTTTGACATTCTGATTGTTACTTAAGTGGTTCACAAAAGTCAAGATTAGCATTTGTTTACACATTGTCTGGCTAGGGTGGAAATTACAAGTTGCAGGGGCCAAGATGGCCTGGGTTTGGACTGCTTGCCTGTCACATTAGGAGTTGCAGAGAGCAGTTTAAACAGACAGCCAAGGTATGGTTGAGGCATGCAGTTTTACGGGGCTTTTACCATGTCAGAGCTTCACTTCCCTTTAATTCTGCGTTATACTTTTTGAGTGCCTCCTAGGTGCCCGACGCACCCCCACGTGCTAACCCAGCCTTAATTCATTCTCCAGCCCAGGTTCATGTTGCATCTGAAATTTCACATCCCCCTCATTACCATCTAGGGAACTAGATCAAACCTACCTGGATTCTTGTGAAACATTCATGTAAATTTTTTGGGACTGGAGTTTCACATAGACCCGGGGAGTTTCTCAAAGTTCAAGACAGGTCATATTCCATGGAATATGGAAGGAGTTGGTGGATGATTGCACCTTTCTGATCAAAAACTTATAGCCATTAAAACTCAGCTCCACAGTACCTCCCCCTCCACTCTAAGGGAGGGTTGAAATCATCACTCCGTTTTCTGTTATGGTTACTTTTGTATTTTTCAGCATCACTGCGGGTCTGTAAGAGAACTAAACATCTCCTGATTTTCCTCATTTCCTTGCAAAGAGATGTTCAAATATATACTTGAATTTATTATTTCTTCTGGTCAGCTGCAAAAACGGCTTTTCTTCCTTAACTCCTAGTATTTTTTTCCTCGTAGCTACTGAGAGGTTTCCATGGCGTTGGTTAAAAGTGAAGGCATATTGCGTCCATAGTATTTGTTTTCCAGTGGGTAAGAAGCAAGAACTTTAAGATTAAATTCAGAAAAATAATTGTAAAATGTTTTATTAAAGGATTACACGAATTTTGCAAGCAGAGTTTGTGATTTCACCAGCAATTCACAGATGTTTTTGGTTATTTAAAACCAATATCCCCAGCCCCATGACTCAGCAGCTAAATCAACAGCCAACATCTACTGGTGAGAACTCTAAGAAATCAGGCACTTGGTACTTTTACTTTCAGAGCAATTCTAAGGCGGGGCCCTGAAAGGGCTCCAATCTTATTTTACATTAAAATGGGTAGGGAGATAAAAATACTCTGCTGCTGCCAGAACCAGTAAATCTAGCAGAAAATCAGAGGCAGAGCTTGATTCCAGACTGCCACTGTTGCAAGATTCTTGGAGGCTGCAGCTCCACAGTCTGAGCCAGCACTTCGACCTCATTGTAGCTAAAATGTTAATGATTACTAGAGATGTCCTGAAATCTTTTCCAAAATTCAAAGGCTGCCAAATGCCCTCCCTGTTTCCATAGCTCCTGAGGCTTTGTTAGCAGGCTGTGGGGTTCACATTTGCTTGTAGTCAGCATAAGAGCACTTCGTTATTATTTCTCACTTGCTGCAAGCTTGTTGAGCAGTTTTATTGGGGGTGGGCAGGTGGGGAATAACTGTCCAGAGCTAGCGGAATACCACACCTTGAAGCACTGTAGGTAGCACGTGCATGGTGTCTGCAGATGACTAGGAGCAAGGGAAAGTGAATCTGCTACGGCCTATAACTAGCTTAGATTACTGATTCTACCTATGATATGTGCGTAAAAACCACTGGTCAGCTGGAAAAGGTGATCTTTATGAAAGAGGGTCTCCAGCCAGATAGGGAACCTCAGGGTAGGATGAAGAGCTCTAGGGAGGTAAGATACCAGATGAGTGCAGAAGGCCCTTGGGGAATCTAGGTGGATGGTTCCCCCCTCATGACAGATCATACAGTTTTAGTATTTGGTTATCACTCAATATTTCACATATACCTGAGACTACGTGAAGTGTATATAAATGTCTCTGTACCCACATCCCACTTAAGAAATGGAACACTAGAGTCCAGGCTTGGTGGCTCACACCAGTAATCCCAGTACTTTGGGAGGCTTAGGCAAGAGCATTGCTTGAGCCCAGGAGTTCCAGAATAGCCTGGACAACATGGGGGAGACCCCAGTCTCTACAAAAAATAAGGAATTAGCCAGATGTGGTGGCACGTGCCTATAGTCCCATCCCAGCTACTTGGGAAACTCAGATGGGAGGGTCACTTGAGTCCAAAAAGTTAAGGCTACAAAGAACTGTGATTGTACCAGTGCACTCCAGCCTGGGAGAAGCAGAAAGACCTGATTCAAAAGAAGAAATGGGGCTGGACATGGCGACTCACACCTGTAATCCCAGCACTTTGGGTGGCTGAGGAGATCTCAGGATCTCAAGTGGATCACCTGAGGTCAGGAGTTCAAGACCAGCCTGGCCTTACATGATGAAATCCTCGTCTCTACTAAAAATACAAAAAATTAGCCGGGCATGGTGGTACAATGCCTGTAGTCCCAGCTACTCAGGAGGCTGAGGCAGGAGAATTGCTTGAACCTGGGAGGCAGAGGGTGCCATGAGCCAAGATAGCTCCAGCCTGGGCTACAAGAGTGAAATTGTCTTAAAAAAAAAAAAAAAAAAAAGGAGAGATCCAAGATGGCCGATTAGCAACAGCTCAGGAATGTAGCTCCCAGTGAAAGCGCAGAGAACGAGTGGACGCCACACTCTCCGACGAATTTTTGTTGCCCACAGACCGGAAGATTCCTGGCAGAGGAGACACACGGGTCGCCAGCGCTACTCTTTTGGCCGGCGCGGCTGTTTTGCTGGCGCCCCAGCACGGCGCTTCCCGGCTCGGAGTATACGGGACGGACGGGCTCGGCTGGCCCCATCCCCACAAGGAAAACAGCAATTGGAAGTGCTGAGGACTGAGAGCTTCACAGCAAGCACAGCGAACCCGGGAAGGTCCGGTTCTGTGGGGAAGGGGCGTCCGCCAAAGGAAAACTAAGAAACAGAAAAAAATTTCATCACCGCGCGGAGAGAGATCCAAGATGGCCACGTAGCAGCAGCTCAGGATTGTAGCTCCCAGTGAAAGCACAGAGAGCGAGTGGATGCTGCAATTGCAGGCGAATTTTTGATGCCCACAGACTGGGAGATTCCCGGCAAAGGAGCCACCCAGGTCGCCAGCACGACTCTTTTGACCGGCACGGCGTTTCTCAGTGCGGATTCTGCGGGACTGGGTGCCCAAAGGCTCCGCTGGTCCCATCCCCACAAGGAGAACAGCATTTGGAAGCGCTGAGGACTGAGAGCAAGCACAGCTGAACCCGGGAAGGCCCAGCTATGTGGGGA
>PVKP010019306.1:0-42734 GCA_004027715.1 Plecturocebus donacophilus
AAAAAAAAAAAAAAAAAAAAAAAAAAAAAAAAAAAAAAAAAAAAAAAAAAAAAAAAAAAAAAAAAAAAAAAAAAAAAAAAAAAAAAAAAAAAAAAAAAAAAAAAAAAAAAAAAAAAAAAAAAAAAAGCTGAAGGCATTAAACTATACTACAAGGCTACAGTAACCAAAACAGCATGGTACTGGTACTAAAACAGATACAGAGACCAATGGAACAGAACAGAGGCCTCAGAAACAATACCACACATTTACAGCCATTTGATCTTTGACAAACCTGGTAAAAACAAGCAGTGGGGAAAGGTTAGCCTCTTCAGAAAATAGTGCTTGATAAACTGCATAGCCATATGCAGAAAACTCAAACTAGACCCCTTCCTTACATCTTAAACAAAAATTAACTGAAGATGGATTTAAAAATGTAAAACCCGAAACCATAAAAAACCCTAGAAGAAAACTTAGGCAATACCATTCAGGACATAGGCATGGGCAAAGACTTCATGACAAAAATGCCAAAAGCAATTGTAACAAAAGCCAAAATTGACAAATAGGATCTAATTAAACTAAAGAGCTCCTGTACTGCAAAAGAAACTAGCATCACAGTGAACCAGCAGCCTATAGAATGAGAGAAAAATTTTGCAGTACATCCATCTGACAAAGGTCTAATATCCAGAATTTACAAGGAACTTATATACATTTACAAGGAAAAAGAAACAACTCCATCAAAAAGTGGGCAAGGGATATGAACAGACACTTCTCAAAAGGAGACATTTATGCAGCCAACAAATATATGGGAAAAAAGGCTCAACATCACTAAACATCAGAGAAATGCAAATAAAACTGCAATAAGATATAATCTCATGACAGTCAGAATGGCAATTATTAAAAAGTCAGGAAACAAATGATCCTGGTGAGGCTGTGGAGAAATAGAAATACTTTTACACAGTTGGTGGGAATGTAACAACCATTGTAGAAAACAGTATGGTGATTCCTCAAGGTTCTAGAACCATAAATACCATTTTATCCAGCAATCCCATTACTGAGTATACACCCAAAGGAATAGAAATCATTCTACTATAAAGACACATGCACATGTATGTTTACTGCAGCACTATATACAATAGCAAAGACATGAAACCAACCCAAATGCCCATCAGTGACAGACTGGATAAAGAAAATGTGGCATATATACACCATGGGATACTATGCAGCCATAAAAAATGAGATCATGTCCTTTGCAGGGACATGGATGAAGCTGGAAGCCAGCATCCTCAGCAAACCTAACACAGAAACAAAAAAAAAAAAAAAAAAAAAAAACTGCATGTTCTCACTCATAAGTTGGAGTCGAACACTGAGAATACCTGGACACAGAAAGGGGAAGAACACACACCAGGGCCTGTTGAGGGGTGGCAGGGTAAGGGGAGGGAACTTAAAGGATGGATTAATAGGTACAGCAAACCACCATGGCACACATATACCTGTGTAACACACCTGCACATTCAGCACATGTATCCGGTTTCTTTGTTTATATATATATAAGAAGAAATAAAGAAACGAAATGTAAATAATGAAATTTTTAAAAGTTTATTACTCACATCTTCCTCAAAAGAAAGTATTTGAGATGTAGAAGAATACTACCTTAGAATAACAGCACCCATCTGAAGCTGAAGACATCATATATGAGGCAAACACTGAAGCCATTTCTATTAAATTCAGGAATGAAACAAGGTGATGTCAATATTATTCAATATTGATTTGCAAATTCTAAGCAATAAAATTAAAAGGGAATAGAGAGACAGAAGAAGTTAGAAAGGAATAAATTTTTTATATAATAGAAAAGCAAGAGATAAAATTATCATTATTTGCCTGACGATATCAATGAATACCTAAAAAACCCAAGCATCAATTCAAAAACCTGCAGTACTGATAAAACAAAAAAGTTCAGTAAGATGAGTGGACAAAAAAAATAGATAAAACACAACAGCTTTCTTATACAGCCTCAATATCTAATAAATTAAATCACATGATAGCAAATACCTAGGAATCAACTTAAACAGAGATGTGTGAGGGCCAGATGACCATAAAACTTTATAGAAGGATATAAAAGAATCATTGAAAAAGTGAAGATACAGGTAATGATTCTGAGTCTGAAGACTCAATAAAGTCAAGATAGAAGTTACCACAAAAACAATTTGAGCAATACATGCAATTCAAATAAAACCAAAGAGGAGTTTTCTGAAATCTGGCAAAATAATTCTAAAGATCATCTGAAGGGAGATACAAAGAATTTCTCTCTCTTGCTCTCTTTTTTTTTCCATAAAGTTTAACTAGAAGAGGATGTCCTATTAAGCATTAAATACCTGGTAAAGACACAATAATTTAAAAAGCGTTGTACTGACATAAAAACAGACAGGCTAATGACAAGAAGAAGAAAGAACATCAATAGACCATATATGAGAATGCATTTGATGAGAAGAGTCCCACTTTTAATGAGTGAAGAAAGGCTAAACTATTAATTCATGGTTCTGGAATACTGATTACAGCATTTGAAAAACAATGGACTTAGATTCCTATCCACATAGTGAATGAAAAATTAATTAGTTAATTAATTAATTAATAACTATAAAGAGTTGAACACGAAGAAGAATTTTTTAAAAATCAAGTAATTTAATCTAGAAAAATATAAGAGAATATTTCATTTGGGGATGAGGAAATAATTTTTGAAGTTCAAAAGCAAAAGAACATATAAGATTTTCTATAATGGACAACATCAAAATTAAAACTATTCATCAGAGACATTAAAAATTCTGAAAGCATATAAAAACTGAAAAAATATAAAGAGCAGGTAAAGAATAATATCCTTTCTCCATTAAACAAAAAAGCTTCTACATATAGATGGAAAATATAAATATGTTTATGAACAGATCATTCCCAGAGGACAAAACATAAAATATATTTGGCTACATAAGTAATAAGGAAAAACCAGGTCAATAGGATGCAGCACCCTTTCTTATTAAATTAGCAAAGATTTTGAAACAGTGATAATTCCTAATATTAGCAAATATTCAATGAGTAATCACTTGATGCTTGGACTTGAAGTTGTCTCAAAGATTTTCTGAGGAGCAATTTGATAATATGTATCACATTATCCAGTTGTGAATCATTTAACACAATATGAATCACATATCACATTAAAACGCCCACATCACCAATTGGACAATCCCAATCTAGAAGAAATAAGGAGAAACCCTAACAGAGATTTAGGTGAAAAATCTCACAGAAATATTATTTGCTGTAGTGAAAGACTGAAAGCAATTTAAATGCCCAAATCTAAGAACATAATTAAATAATAATAGGGCAATATGATGTAATTTAATTGATGTAAAAGTCCAAGCATTCAAGAATATTTAATGACATAAAAATGTTAATGAAATAATTTTCAAAAAGCCATGTAACAAGGCTTACAGCTTGCTCCTAATTTTTAAAAATATATATATACATTTAGAAAATGTATGAGCATGTGCATACATGTGTTTGTATACATAGTAATCTACATATAGAAAAAAGACTTGAGAAGAGTTCAACTTTCAATTAAATATCACAGATTAAACACATGCATTAACTTCCATTTTCTTCCAAACGCACTAAAATGAAAGTGTAGTAATTAAATAGACATAAACAAACCCACATACACCAAGAGAATGCGGGGGGGAAGTGACAGCAATTGAGAGATGAAAACATTTTGGAAGAAGAAAAATGGTTGAACAAATGGTAACTGATTAAGCAGAGCAGTGAAAACTAAAGCCCATATGTCCATCAGGTTAAAAAGCAGAATACAACCAATTTAACCCATTGAGTGCCAGAAGGATCCAAAAATTGGGGAACCAGATTCTTCTAAAGGCAGGAACAGCTAGAGCTGAAAACAAAATTACCTGAAAATCTATGTAAGAAATGTTAAGAACCCCCAGACCTCTTCTACACCTGCCTTGCCACCAGATGGCAGTCCCTTCTCAATTCCTATATAAGACTGAAAATGTAGTTACTACAACATGTCAAGCAGAGAGTATCTAGCTTCAAGGATTCTGTGGCTGGCTGACAGTGAGTATGCACCAGGCAAAACCAGAGGTGATCCACCGAAACCAATATACTGAATAGAGAGAGTATCCCCCAATTAGCTCTCAGAGTACCCAGAGCCAGATTACACATACTTCCCAGGCCTTCATGAGTGCAGAAGGTTTATCTTTGGAAAAACTTACCAGATGAAGAAGAAAAGGCCTTAGCTGTGAACATTCCAATGGTCATCCATAACAAAACCAATTTGCTGTTTTACTACCATACAGTCAAGTCTTTCAGAGAACAACGCCTCTCCCATCTAATATATACACTCAATATTTTAGTGCCACCCTCTTAAATATAAATGGATAGGCAATGATGATGACTATTTGAGTTAAATCTCTAACATTAACAGAATAAACCAAAACAAGCAAGAAAGGAAAAAAAGTGTAGATAGAAAACAAAAGATAAGTACTTCTCAGTCTTTTGGCTAAGATCAAATGTAGTATCTCTTCTTATCAGTTTCATATACAAAGCAGTAACATGATAAAGCAACCACACAAACAAGCTGGCATGATAACCAGCTTACAACAAAATGGCAAGATCAGATTCACACATATCAATACTAATGTGGAATCTAAATGGGCTAAATGTCCCATTTAAAAGATACAGGGTAGCAAGCCGGATAAAAAAGCAAGACCCAAAGGTATGCTGTCTTCAAGAGACCCATCTCATAAGCAATGAATGATATCCATAAGCTCAAAATAAAGGGATGAGGAAAATCTACCAAGCAAATGGAAATTAGAAAAAGCATCAGTTGCAACCCTAATTTCAGACAAAACAGACTTTATTGAGTCAAAGATCACAACGACAAAGAAGTGCATTACATAATCATAAAGGGTTCAATTCAAAAAGATGACCTAACCTAACCCTAAATATATACACACCCAACACAGGAGCACCTACATTCATGAAGTAAGTTCTTAGAGACCTATAGAGAAACTTCTAGTTCCACAAAATAAAAGCGGGAGACTTTAACACTCCACTGAGAATATCAGACAGATCACTGAGGCAGAAAATCAACAAAGATATTTAAGACCCAAACTCAACATTGGACCAGATGGATCTGACCTCTACAGAACTCTCTACCCCAAAACAACAGAATATACATTCTTCTCATCACCATATGGCACATACTCTAAAAGTGATCACAAAATCGGACACAAAACAATCTTCAGAAAATGCAAAAGAACCACAATCATTCCAAACACACTCTTAGACCAGCACAATAAAATTAGAAGTCAAGAATAAAAAAATTGCTCAAAACCATACAATTACATGGAAATTAAACAATATGCTCCTGAATGACTTGTGAATAAAAAAATGAAAGTAAGGCAGACATCAAGAAGTTGTTTGAAACTAATAAGAACAAAGATACAACATACCAGAATCTCTGGGACAAAAGTAAGGCAGTATTACGAGGAAAATCTATAGCATTACATGCCCTGATGTAGTTGGGCTGTGTCCCCACCCAAATCTCACCTTGAACTGTATTTACCATAATCGTCACATGTCATGGGAGGGACCTTGTAGGAGGTAATTGAATCATGGAGGTGGCTACCTGCATGCTGCTATTCTCATGATAGTGAGTTCTCAAGAGATCTGATGGTTTTAAAGGGGACAGTTCCCCTTTGTCTTGGCACTTTTCCTTACTGCTACCATGTGAAGAAGGACATGTTTGCTTCCCCTTCAGTAATGATTGTACGTTTCCTGAGGCCCCTCCAGCCATGCTGAACTGTGAGTAAATTAAACATCTTTGCTTTATAATTACCCAGTCTCACTTACGTCTTTATTAGCAGTGTGAGAATGGACTAATAAAGTAAATTGATACTGGTATAGTGGGATACTGCTATAAGGATACCCAAAAATGTGGAAGCGACTTTGGAACTGGGTAACAGGCAGAGGTTGGAACAGTTTGAAGTATTCAGAAGAAGACAGGAAAATCTGGGAAAGTATGGAACATCCTAGAGACTCACTGAATTGCTATGACCAAAATGCTAACAGTAATATGTATAATGAAGCCCAGGTTGAGATGGTCTCAGATGGAGATGAGGAACTTGTTGGGAACTGCAGCAAAGGTGACTACTGTTATACTTTAGCAAAGATAAGGGTGGCATTTTGACCCTGCCCTAGAGATACGTGGAACTTTGAAACTGAGAGAGAGAATTTAGGATATCTGGCAGAAGAAATTTCTAAGCAGCAAAGTGTTCAAGAGGAAGCAGAGCATAAAAGATTTGAAAATTTGCAGTCTGACAATGGAATAGAAAAGAAAAACCCATTTTCTGGGGAGAAATTCAAACCTGCTGCAGAAATTTGCATAAGTAATGAGGAGCCCAATGTTAGTCACCAAGACAAGAGAAAAAAAAAAAATGTCTCCAAGGCATGTGAGAGACCTTCACAGCAGCTCCTTTCCCAGAGGCCTAGGAGGAATAATGGTTTTGTGGGCCAGGCCAAGGAACCCCCTGCTGTGTGCAGCCTGGGGACTTCATGTTCTGCATTCCAGCCACTCCAGCCATGGCTAAAGTGGGCCAAGGTACAGCTCAGGCCATGTCTTCAGAGGATGCAAGCCTCAAGTCCTGGCAGCTTTGACGTGGTATTGAGCCTGAGGGTGCACAGAAGCCAAGAACTGAGGCTTTGAAACCTCCATCTAAATTTCAAAGGATGTATGGAAACACCTGGATTTCCAGGCAGAAGTTTACTGCAGTGGTGGAGCCCTCATAGAGAACTTCTGCTAGGACAGTGCAGAAGGGAAATGCGGGGTCAGAGCATCCCACAGAATCTCCATTGGGGCACTGCCTAGTGGAGCTGTGAGAAGAGGGCCACAATCCTCCAGACTCCAGAATGTTAGTTCCACTGACAGCATGCACCATGTGCCTGGAAAAACCACAGCCCATGAAAACAGCCAGGAGGGGGGATGTACCCCACAAAACCACAGGGGCTGAGCTGCCCAAGGCAATGGTAGTCCACTTCTTCCATCAGCATGACCTGTATGTGAGACATGAAGTCAAAGTAGATTATTTTGGAGCTTTAAGATTTAATTATTGCTTCATTAGATTTTGGACTTGCATGGGGTTGTAGCCCCTTTGTTTTGGCCAATGTCTCCCATTAGGAATAGGTATATTTACCTAATGCCCGTACCTCTATTTTATCTGAGAAGTAACTAATTGCTTTTGATTTTACAGGCTCATAGGTGGAAGGGACTTGACTTGTCTCAGATAAGACTTTAGACTTGAACTTTTGAGTTAACACTGAAATGGGTTAAGACTTTGGGGGACTGTTGGAAGGGCATTATTGGCCAGGCATGATAGCTTATACCTGTAATCAAGCAGCACTTTGAGAGGCTGAGGCAGGTGGATCACCTGAAGTCAGGAGATCAAAACCAGCCTGACCAACATGGTGAAACCCTGTCTCTACTAAAAATACAAAATTAGCTGATTATGATGGCACATGCCTGTAATCCCAGCTACTTGAGAGGCTGAGGTAGGAGAATCACTTGAACCTGGGAGGCAGAGATTGCTGTGAGAGGAGATTGTATCACTATACTCCAGCCTGGGCAACAAGGGCAAAACTCCACCTCAAAAAAAAATAAAAAGGAATAGAAAGAGAGACAGAGAGAGAGAGAGAGGAAGGAAGGAAGGGAGGGAGGGAGGGAGGGAGGGAGGGAGGGAGGGAGGGAAGAAATGGAATGATTGTATTTTGAAATATGAGGACATGAGATTTGGGAGGAGCCATGTGTTCCATCATATGGTTCAGCTATGTCCCCACCCAAATCTAATCTCATCTTGAATTGTAGTTCCAATAATCCTCACATATTGTGGGAGGGACCTGGTGGGAAGCAATTGAGTCATGGGGGCAGTTATCCTTATGCTGCTACCATGATAGTGACTGGGTTCTCAGGAGATCTGATGATTTTACAAGGGGCTTTTCCCACTTCTGCTCAGCAATTCTCCTTGCTGCTGCCATGTAAAGGGGATGTATCTGCTTCCCTTCTGCCATAATTGTAAGTTTCCTGAGGCCTCCCAGTCACACTGAACTGTTAGTAAATTAAACCTCTTTTCTTTATAAGTTACCCAGTCTTGGGTATGTCTTTATTAGCAGCATGAGAACAGACTAATACATGCCCACATCAAAAAGTTAGAAAGATCTCAGTTTAGCAATCTAATACAACTGAAGAATTAGAGAAGCAAGACCAAACCAACCCCAAAGCTAGTAGGAAACAAGAAATAACCAAATCAGAGCAGAACTGAAGGAAATAGAGGCATGAAAACATTCAAGAGATCAATGAATTCAGGAGTTGGTTTTTGGAAAAAAAAAATAATAAGACAGATAAATAGACCACTAGTTAAACTAATAAAGAAGAAAAGAGAGTAAATCCAAATAAACCCAATTAGAAATGACAAAGGGGATACTGCCATTGACCCCATAGAAATAAAAATAATCCTTAGAAACTACTATGAACAATTCTATGCATGTAAACTAGAAAACATAGAAGAGATGAATAAATTTGTGGACACATACGTCCTCCAAAAACTGAACCAGGAAGAAGTTTATTCCTGAACAGACCAATGATGAGCTCTGAAACTGAATTAGGAATAAATCCCCTACCAATCAAAACAAGCCTAGGACCAGATGGGTTCACAGCTGAATTCTACCAGATGTACAAAGAAGATCTGGTACCATTCCTACTGAAACTATTCCAAACAATTGAGAGGAGGGACTCCTCCCTAACTCATTCCATGAGGCCAGCATCATCCTAATACAAAAATCTGGCAGAGACACAATAAAAAACAGAAACCTCAGGCCAATATCCTAGAAGAACATTAATTCAAAAGTTCTCAACAAAATACTTGCAAACCAAATCCAACAACACATCAAAAAACTAATCTACCATGATCAAGTCAGCTTCATTGCAAGGATGCAAGTGGTTGGTTCAACATGAGCAAATCTATAAATGTGATTCATCACCTAGAACTAAAGACAAAAGCCACATGATTATCTCAATAGATGCAGAAAAGGCTTTCAATAAAATTCAGTATCCCTTCATGTTAACAACTCTCAATAACTAGGTATTCAAAGGACATATCTCAAAATAATAAGAGCCATCTATGACAAACCCATAGATAACATCACAAGGAATGGGGAAAAGCTGAAAGCATTCCCATGAAAACCAGTACAAGACAATGATGCTCTCTCTCACCGCTCCTATTCAACATAGTATTGGAAGTCCTGGCCTGAGCAATTGGACAAGAAGAAGAAATAAAGGGCATCCACATAGGAAGACAGGAAGTCAAACACTCCCTGTTTACAGACAACATGATTTTATATATAGAAAACACTATACTCTCTGCCCAAAAGCCCCGTCAGCTTATAAACAACTTTGCCAGCTTCAGAGCACAAAATCAGGGTATGAAAATCACTAGCATTCCTATACACCAACAACAGTTAAGCTGAGTGCCAAATCAGGAACACAGTACCATTCACAATTGCCACAAAAGGAATAAAATACCTAGGAATACAGCTAACCAGGGATGTGAAATATCTCTATAATGAGAATTATAAAACACTGCTCGAATAAATCAGAGATGAAACAAACAAATGGAAAAACATTCCATGCTCATGAATAGGAAGAATTAAATTATTAAAATGGCAATACTGCCCAAAGCAATGTACAGATTCAATGTTATTTCTATTGAACTACCAGTGATGTACTTCACAGAACTGGAAAAATCTATTTTAAAATTCACATGGAACCAAAAGAGCCTAAATAGCAAAGGCAATCCTAAGCACAAACAACAAACCTGGAGGTATAATATGAGCTGATTTCAAAACATAATACAGGGCTACAGTAAATCAAACAGCATGGGACAGGTACCAAAACAAATACAAATACCAATAAAACAGAATAGAGAGCCAGGAAGTAAGGCCACACACCTGCAACCATCTGATTTTGACAAAGCTGATAAAAATGAGCAATGGGGAACGGACTCCCTATTCAATGAATGGTATTGGGATAACTGGCTAGCCATATAAAGAATATTGAAACTGGACTCTTTCCTTACACCATTTACAAAAATCAACTCAAGATGGATTAAAGATTTAAATGTAAAGCCCCAAACTATAAAAACCCTAGAAGACAACCTAGGCATAGGAACATTCTGGACATAGGAACAGCAAAGATTTCATGACAAAGACACCAAAAGCGATTGCAACAAAAACAAAAAATGACAAATGGGATCCAATTAAACATAAGAGCTTCTACACAGCAAAATAAACTATTAACAAAGTAAACAGACAACCTACAGAATGGGAGAATATTTTGGCAAACTATGTACCTTACAACAGTCTAATATCCAGCATCTGTAAGGAACTTAAACACATTTACTAGAGAAAAACAATCCCATTAGAGAGTGGGCAAAGGACATGAACAGACACTTCAAAAGACATACATGCAGCCAACAAGCACATGAAGAATAACTCAGTATCACTGATCATTAAAGAAAGGATGCAAATCAAAACCACAATGAGATACCATCTCACACCAGCAGGAGTGGCTATTACTAAAAGTCAAAAAGTAACAGATGCTGGCAAGGTTGCAGAGAAAAGGGAATGCCTGTACACTGTTGGTGATTGTGTAAATTAGTTCAGCCATTTTGGAAAACAATGTGGTGATTCCTGAAAGAGTTAAAAACAGAACTATCATTGAACCCAGCAATCCCATAACTGGGTAGATACCCAAAGGAATATAAATCATTCTACCATAAAGACACATGCACACGAATGCTTATGGCAGAACTATTCAGAACAGCAAAGACATGAAATCAACCTAAGTGCCCTATCAATGGCAGACTGGATAAACAAAATGTTATACATATATACCAAGGAATACAATGCAGCCATAAAAAATGAACAAGATCATGTCTTGCAGGGACATGGATGGAGCTAAAGGCCATTATTCTAAGCAAACTAATGCAGCAACAGAAAACCAAATACCACAGATTCTTACCTATAAGTGGGAGCTAAATGATGAGAACACATGGACACAAAGAGGGGAACAACAGGCCCTGGGGCTTACTTGATGGTGGAGAGTGGGAGGAGGGAGAGGATCAGAAAAAAATTAACTACTGGGTACTAAGCTTAGTGCCTGAGAAACAAAATAATCTGTATAACAAACCACCACAACACGAATTTTCCTATATTACAAACCTGTACATGTACTCCTGAACCTAAGTTTTTTCAAAAAGACATTTCAAAGAGTACTTTTTAATGTAGGAAGAGAGATTTTATCCAAGAAAAATATCCAAGAACCAAGAACCAACGGAGAACTCTCAAATGTTAAAAATATAAAAGCATAAATAAAAATTGCAGTAGATGGGTTCGCAGATAAAGTTGAGGATATTGTCCAGAAAGTAGAGTGTAAAAAAAAAAAAAAAAAAAAAAAAAAAAAAAAAAAAAGAAAACAGGCAAAGGCGAAAAAAAAAAAAAAAAAAAGAATACGAAAAAAAAAAAAAAAAAAAAAAAAAAAAAAAAAAAAAGAGCAAAACAAGAACACTGAGTACTGGCTTAGGCTGTCCAAAAGCCAACTAATAGGATTCGGAAAAAGAAAAAAAAAAAAAAAAAGCCAGGACTGGTGCCTGATGCCTGAAATCTCAGCATTTTGGGAGGCCAAGATGGGAAGACTGCATAAATCCAGGAGTTTGAGACCAGCCTGGGCAACATAAAACTGTATTTCTACAACAATATAAAAAATTAGCCAGGTGTACGTAGTCCAGCTACTCAGGAGGCTGAGGTGGGAGGATTGCTTGAACCCAGGAGGCAGAGGTTGCAGTGAGCCTTGGTTGCACCACTGCACTCCAGCCTGGGCAACAGAGCAAGACTCTGTGTCAAAAAAAGAAACAAATATATAAGAGAAAACTGAAAATATATTATCAAAGAAATGATATAAGAATAATTTCTAGAACTGAAGATAACAAAGTTGTAAATTGAAATAGTAACCAAACAGTCACACATTATAAATTTTTAAAAAACTTACACCAAGTCATTATGAAACCTCAAAACACTGAAATTAAAAGAAAACACAACACTTGGCCAAGCTTGAAGGTTCATGCGTGTGATGCCAACACTTTGAGAGGCTGAAACAAGGGGATTGCTTGAGCCCAGGAGTTTGAGGGCAGCCTGGATAACATACTGATACCCCATCTCTACAAAAATAAAAAAAGTGGGGCATGTGCCTATAATCTCAGCTACTCAGAGGGCTGAGGCAGGAGGATGGATTAATTGAGCTCAGGGGTTCGAGGCTGCAGTGAGCTATGATCACATCTCTGCACCCCACACTAGATGACAAAGTGAGACCCTATCTCATTTAAAGAAGAAAACAAGACTAGGCCCGGGGCAGTGGCTCATGCCTGTAATCCCAGCACTTTGGGAGGCCAAGATGGGTGGATCAGGAGGTCAGAAGTTCGAGACCAGACTGGCCAATATGATGAAACGTTATCTCTACTAAAAAATACAAAAATTAGCTGAGTGTGGTGGTGCACACCTGTAGTCCCAGCTACTAGGGAGGCTGAAGCAGAAGAATCCCTCAAACCTGGGAGGCGGAGGTTGCAGTAAGCCGAGATCATGCCACTGCACTCCAGCCTGGCAGAAAATACTTCTCCCTTCTCTTAAATCAGGCAAAGCATAATAGATATCCATGTTCTACTATGAAGAAATTCTGCATTTATAAAGTGAGGATTTCAGGGTACAGAGTAAAGGTTTCTATGAAATAGCACATTGGGAAGGAGACTACCTCAGTGCTTGGCATGAAGTAGGAGTTTGGATTATGCAAACCCCTCTGCTTGCTCACTGGTCTAGTTTTTCCATTGGTAAGATTAGAGCTTGGGGTCAGCCACCTCTAGAATTTGACTCCAAGAATCTATGCCCATCTCAGATGCCTTGTAATCAAGAAACCTTCCAGGAACAGGTCACCCCAACTTCCTGCTGCTCAGGCCTAGGCACCAGGAGCCCCTCCTCTGCTCACCTCCCACATAGGGCCAGATATCTTCTCACCCCGGACCCTCCATCAGTTGCAATACATTCCTGGTAGTTTATTTGTTCTCTCAACTGCCCACCTCCCACGAGACAAGACCCTGAAACCAGGTATAAATAGCTGCTGGGACTTCAGTGCCACCATCTGGTCTATGTACTTCCACCTGTTGAATAAATGGCAACCCTTGGACATTTCTATTTCTTGCAAAGCTCTCCCAGATTAGGAGCTGATCCTCATGACTTCTTACAAGCTTGGCAATGCAGAACCAAGCAGAGCATCTGAATATGAAAAGAAAGGCCAGGGCTTGAAACTCAACTCTTGAGCTCTAAGACCTGGACACAGGCCAACACCCAGTCTCCAGAGCTGCGAGCCAGAAATAGCAACAAAACACAAGGGGATGAGCCGAGCTTTGCAACCAACAGCCCTGGGTTTGAATCCTTAATCGGCTACTGAATTCCTGGCACTAGCTGAGACACGTTTTGGCAGATTTCTCAACTATAAAACTGGAAAAATAACGCCTACTTTCTAAAATAACAAGCAAATAATTAGATGACAATAAGTCATGTTTATTGGGAACTTGCTGTATCACTGGCACTGTGCTAAGCAATTTGTTTTCATTGTTCATTTAATCCTCAGAAATTAAGTATTACCATTGCAGTATTAAAAATAAGGAAACTGAGGCACAGAAAGGTTAACGTGTCCAGTGTAGCTCATCAAGGAAGCACCAGAGCTGTGATTTGAACTCCAGCAGTCTGAGGCCAGACTTGACTACAGCACTGCACAGTTTCCCTAAAGACAAGTACTTCTTGAGGGGGATAAGAACCAGCCCTGTCTCATTCTCCCTGCCCATATTATTGACGGGAGACCAAGGCCCAAAGCAGGGATATGGGCACCCCATAGTCATACAAGAGGTGGGGGTGGGGTCTGGATTCAATTCCTCATGCCAACAGCCACTGGAGTCCACAGAGGACCATCCGGAAGACCCTTGGATCCCCACTGTGAGTGGGCCCAGTACCCTGCTGCCTCAGACAACCCACAGCAACCGACACTTGTGGGTTCCCCCCACCTTGTTCTGATGTGGGCATGGTTTTCTGCTGGGAGAGCAAGAATCTGGCCTCTGCCATCACTCAGCATACTTACCAGGCCATCATCCTATTGTGACTCCTGCCCTAGTCACCTGCCTAGCTCTTCAGAGCTCATCTGTCCCTTTCTCCATGGTGACCAAGAGCACCATCCATGCCCTGCCATCAAGAGGGAGGGAGGAACCAATCTCAGGGCCCCTGGATCCAGCCAGGCCTGCTGCAGTCCAGTCTTTTCAAACAGCTCATGCCTACCAAGGCAATTGATTTGTTTCCCTGGTAGCACTTAACACTCAATACATTAACAGTATGTATTTACTCAGGGACCATATCTGAGTTATCCATTGCTGGGTCCTCGAGCCTATTCCAGTGCCTAGCAACAAATCATCAATTGTTATGTGCAGACTAGAGTACAAAGACCAAAGGGAAAAACCAGTCCAGTTAGGAGTGACTGCCAGGAGAAAGATGATGGTATCCTGGTGGCAAAGGAGAAAATAGAATAATTTCAACAGACATTTAGGAGAAAAACTGGATAGGATTGGGGACTGAGGGAAAGAAGGGTCAAAGGTGACTGCTGGTGTTCACATTTGCACCCTAAACAGATGTCGATCTGTCCTCTCAGAGAAGTAAGAGGGAAAAATGAACACATTTTCCAATCTGGGTGGCAGCTTTGGAGCACCAGGCCTTCACACAAACTGTTGACAAAATGAAACCACAGACAGAAAGCTGGTCTGTTGCCTGACAAACCAGATCATGAGCCCTTCCCCTTCTCCATACCATTTTAATCAGGGACTCCAGGCTGAGCTAGCCAGGCTGGAATGGGGGTCTGGGAAGCTGGAGATTTCTTTCCTGAGATCAGTGAAACACACTGGACATGAGAGGACCAGTTGGGGATCCCTGTATCGTATAGGCTTCTGATCAAAGGCTCTACACCATGACCCTGTTCTGTGATCCCATCATTATCATGGGGATAACTGGGCTGAAACCAATGGGCCACTGCACAGAGGGGAGGATCAAAAGGGCTGCGATATAAAAACAAATCATGCCCTTCCCTGATTTTAAACCTGATACGGGTGCCCACTTCTCTGTGGAGGGTATCTCCCTCGTTGCAGGGAATCCAAATTCCAATACAAATTGGTGCTAATCTCCCTTTCCCATTTTTTAACCAATGTCTAGTGTAGTGGCCATCACTGGCTGCCCACCAAGCCATGTCCCCTCCTCAACCTTCCTAAGGGAACCTTTGGAGAGTCCCTTCCCCCTTTATTTAGGAGCCTGTGCTTGGGCTTGGGATGATGAGATTGGAGGCGCCCACAGGGTTGGTCCAGAAAACAGGCCTCATGTATCTCATATCACTGCATGCCATTGGCTACTTTAAGTATCTGTCTCTCCTGCTGGCCTGTGAGCTCCTAGAGGCCAGGGCTCAGTGTGATTCCTTTCTAGGTTCTGCAAGAGGGATCTGCTGGGCAGAACAAGGGCCCAGGTGCTGAGAGGTAGGCTCTTCTTGCATGCCTCGTGGGGACTTCCATCTCACACAGCCTCCCAGGTTCCCCATCAGCCTTTCCTACCTCAGGCAGGATTCTGAACCATGGCTTTCTTTAATCTCAGAGCAAAAACCTCTCTCAATGTCACTCTGAAGCTCAGGCACACATACTCTGTTCATTCTATTAAAAAAAAAAATGCGCCCTTCACATGATCTAGCTCTCAGGCAAATTAGGAAAAAAAAAAAGAAAGAAAAGAAAAAGCCTTAATTAAAAGAAAGTACAGCACAGTTTTCACACATAATGAGAAATGGTTTTTTGAGTCAGCATGATAAAATCCTACCACTCTGGGGCTGCTCTCTAGAAAGTGAGGATTAAGAAAGCAAGGGTTTTATTTAAGGGCAGTTGGAGAAATAATGTCAGCAAACTCTTAGAAAGCACTTAACTGTGTGCCAGGCTGTCCTACACGCTTTACAAATGATGGAAAGCAGCTATTTCCTTGAATCCTGCTGGCTGAAATCTGAGAAGAACGAAGAGAAAAACGTGGGTGAAGGAGAAAAATGACCAACAGCATCCCAAGGTGTGGGATGGTCTGGAGGGTGGTGAAAGCCAACTGGTGCTGTTACTACTGGGAACTGGATACCTTGTCTACGATCTTTAATACGTGGTACTCCAGGGTGTAGTTTGCAAATTTGTTTTTAAATCATCCAAAGAGCTTTAAAAATTCTAATAGCTGGGCCGGGCATGGTGGCTGACGCCTGTAATCCCAGTACTTTGGGAGGCCGAGGCAGGCAGATCACCTGAGGTCAAGAGTTTGAGACCAGCCTGGCCAACATGGTGAAACCCCATCTCTACTAAAAATACAAAAATTAGCCAAGCATGGTGGCTCACGCCTGTAATCCCAGCTACTTGGGAGGCTGAGACAGAATTGCTTGAGCCCGGGAAACAGAGGTTGCAGTGAGCTGAGATCGCGCCACTGCACTCCAGCCTGGCTGACAGAGTGAGACTCTATCTCAAAAAAAGAAAAAAAAATTCTAATAGCTGGAGTTTACCCCTAGAGACTATAATGAAGTTAGACTGGGGTGCGGCCAGGACAATGAGACTTTTCACACAAGCCCAGGAGATCCTAATGCCAGCCAAGGTTGTACTCACTGGCCTAATGTTGTCCACTAGTATAGTGGTTTCCTCAGCTGCCATAACAAAGTACCATGAACTGGGTGACTTAATGCAGGAATGTATTGTTTCATAATATTGAGGATCAGAAGTCTAAAAGCATGGTGTTGTTGGCAAGATCATATTCTCTCTGAAACCTGTAGGGGACAATCTTTCCTTGCCTCTTCCTAACTTCTCATAGTTTGCTGGCAATTCCTGGCGTTACTTGGTTTACAGCTGCGTGACCCCCATCTCTGCCTGTGTTGTCACATGTTTTTCTCCATGTGTGTCTGTGTCTTCCCATGGCCACCTTCTTGCAAGGATACCAGTCCTATTGGATTAAGGGCTGCCCTATTCAGTATGACTTGTCTTAACTAATTACATCTGCAATGATCCTATTTCCAAACAAGGTCACACTCTGAGGTACTGGTATTTAAGACCTCAACATATATTTTTTATTTTTATTTTGTGTGTGTGTGTGTGTGAGACTGAGTCTCACTCTGTTGCCCAAGATGGAATGCAGTGGCGTGATCTCGGCTCACTGCAACCTCCAACCTCCACCTCCCAGGTTCAAGCAATTCTCCTGCCTCAGCCTCCTAAGTAGCTGAGATTAAAGGCATGCACCAAGCCTAGCTAATTTTTGTAATTTTAGTACAGACGGGGTTTCACCATATTGGCCAGACTGGTCTTCAACTCTTGACCTCAAGTGATCTGCCCACCTTGGCCTCCCAACGTGCTTGGATTACAGATGTGAGCCACTGTGTCAGGCTATCCCATCTTTTTTAGAGACACAATCCAACTCACACAATAAGTGCCTGCTCCTGTAGCCGCTCAGCAATGACCTGTGGACTCTATCTGTCCATCGCCTGAACACCATACTTACAGCAACTCTTGCCCAGCACCCCACATATTTGGGAGATCTCTAGTGGCCTTCCTGCCCATGAAGACTCTACCTTTCTCCTTATTGCTCACGGAGTTGTTCGTGCTACTTGACTCAAAGCCTTTTGCCTTGGGTCACTTGGCCTTTGGCTTCTGAGTCATCAACCCCAGGCTACTTGGCAAGGCTACTGACAGCCTGCTAAATTTCCCAAGCACTTTTGCCATGAGAGATATACTGCACCCTGCCCCCTCAAAAGCCCAACGCTAACTGGGGCTCAGCCACAAAGCAGACATCCCATCCAGCTGCGGGTCTGGTACTTGCCTCCTCTTAGGTAGCATGAGAGCTCAGACATTCCACTCAGCAGGAACAAGCCCCATGAATGAGTCAAAGCTCCTTTAAAATCCACATTTGTCTGGACCTTGCTGTGCTATTAAACAGCTGAGCATCCTTGGGCAAATCACTTAATGTCTCTGAAGCTCTGTTTCACCAGCTTTAAAACACTGATTATAATCCACGCTTTCATTTCTGATCACACTCAGGACAAAGGTATCTCAGAATCCAGAACAATTTGGGTTTTTAGAAAGGTAACAGGCTGATGTAACAGTCCTAGTAAGATCTGGGGCAACATTCTGGGCTCAAACACACAAATTTCCACAATGAGGCATATCAAAATTCACACTATGGGAGACAAATAAAGGTGACAGATAGCTTCATATCAGTTTGGGTCAGGTTTGGCAGCCAAATGAATTTAGTGTTAAACACAAACACACACACACACACACTCTCTCTCTCTCTCTCTCTCTCTCTCTCTCTCTCTCCCTCTCTCTATTTTCATAGCTTCTTGAATTTCTGGACAGTCTATAAGAGAATGTCAACCTAAATCTAGTTCACAAGCTTGTGGTAACTATTACAAGAGATAATATTACATACCTGTGAGTATCCTGCAGAATAGCTACTTCGAAGTAATTAAATACTTGTGAATCTGGAAAAGGAGGAAAAAAGCTTAAATCCTGCTCAAGCCAAAGTTTGCCACTCTCCTTAAAACACTGCAGTTTGGCCTGAAGCCCCGCAACTTCCACACTATAAGTGGTCAAATGTCCCCAGCTTTGCCCTGCTCCCCACTTCATCATCAGCCCCAAACTGAGGTCTCAGCATGTGATAGGAGCCACGTTCATTCTAATCGTCACAGTAATTTTTTTAAAAAAATGCCAGCTCCATTTCACATCTCTTAAGACTTGACATAAATCATTGTTACAGGAAGACCCGCTCTCAGAAAGATCTTTAGAATCAGAAAACTCCTGTATTCTCCCACAGCACCCTCGTTTCATGAAAGGCAGCCAGACTCAGATTCACAGGTCCTCCTCCTCATGCTGGAAGTGGTTTTTAGGGTGGATGCACTGAGAACATCCCCAAAACTCCAGGAGATATGCAAAATGAAGAAAGATGCAGTGTCTACAAAACAACAGCCACTGCTATAAGGGAGCTGAGCAGCTATACTCAGGCCAGAGTTGGAAAGTCCATTGTCTTTTTCAGTTCAGAGTGCTATAACAAAATACCTTAGATGGTGTAATATATTAATTACTATTATTATTATTGAGACAGAATCTTGCTCTGTTGCCCAGGCTGCAGTAGAGTGGCATGATCTCAGCTCACTGCAACTTCTGCCTCTCAGGTTCAAGCAGTTCTCTTGCCTCAGTGGGAGTAGCTGGGATTACAGATGTGCACCACCATGCCTGGCTAATTTCACCATGTTGGTTACTATGGTCTTGAACCCCTGACCTCAAGTAATCTGCCCACCTTGGCCTCCCAAAGTCCTGTGATTACAGGCATGAGTCACAGCCCAGCATAAACTCGGTAATTTATAAACAACAGAAATGATTGATCATAGTTCTCGAGGCTGAGAAGTCAAGGATCAAGGTGGTGGCAGGTTCCATGTCTTATGAAGGCCTCTTCTTCATGGATGGCAGCTTCTATGTGTCCTCACACAGCAGAAGGAACAAAGGGGGTCCCTCAAGCCTTTTATAAGGACACAAATCCCATTCACAAGGGCTCTACCCTCATGACTTAACCAACTCCTAAAAGCCCCACTTCTTAAAATTATCACACTGGGGATTCAGTGGCAACATATCAATTTGAAAGAGGGAGACACGAGCATCTAGACCACAGAACCCATCTAGTCAGGCCTAGTATTACCCTGGATAAGGTAATTCATTTCCCAGATCCCCAAGTCTTCACCTGCTAAATAAGCATGTGGATTATATTCCCTTCCAAGGAATTTCTGGCTTAAAAACTCCACAATGAAGGTTTCTGCCTGTTTGAGATAAATGCTGGTTCCCTAAAGAGATCTGGAAAATAAGCTGTAGCTATTGATAGCTTCCGATAGACAATTTCAGGCAGGAGGTGAAGAAGCAATTACACAGTGCACATCTCGTGCCACACACTGCTTTAGTACGCTGATGGATTCAGGTGACAGTGTGGTTCCCCAGTTCCCTTGGGGAATTTTGTTTCTCAAAGCCAGGGGCTGGCTGCTCCCACCATGGCCTCTGCTGGGCAGCTGCTACGAGGCAGGAACCTGTCAGAAATTAACCCAAGGAATTACTTCTTTTTGGAAACAGAATCTCTAGAATTTGAGGTAATTCAGGTAAATGTGGCAGATGGTAGCATCTCAAATTGTCATTTCTCTAAAAAACCTGGCAAGGGTGATAACCTCTGGTGGCCTGAATTCAGAGTTGAGCAACACTGAGAATGTGGCAGGTGTAATGGGTACCTATTGAGGGGAGCAGAAAGACTGGGGGCAGAGCACTCCCTGAGGTATACAAAGAACAGGGGCCATGCCCATGGTTGCAGCTTCAGCTCCAAGGAGGAAAGTAAGCATGGAGGGCTTCCGAATTGGACTACAGCCATCTCTATGCTGAATTCTGTATACCACATTCTAATGAGAGTGAAGTAAGAGGTAAGACTTGGCCGCATATCACCTCTTTACAGTGACCTTAAAAAGCACATCACCTTCCTTAGGAATAAAATTCTATTAATAGAACCAGGCAGGAAAAAATAATGCATACGAGTGCGTTGCATGTGAAATCTCAGAAACTTGGCCAAGAACACTGAAAGATCAAGAACCTGAGTAAAATTCATCACAATCGATAGAAGATAATGAAAAAACAAAACACAGAACTTCAAAATAGTTTAGTATATTGTTGAGGACATGGAAACAACATTTATGCAGGTGAGCATTGGAGAAGGAAAGGCTTTTTTTCTTAGTGCCAATTATGTGCCAAGCACTGTGCTAGGCACTTTAAATTCATTATTTCACTTCACTCCCATAAAATACGCATGAAGTAGCATTGGCAGTCATTGTAGTAGCAGTAATAATAGGAAAACACCAGTAATTAGAAATCACAGTATTTTGCAAATTTTTTTGTGATGAAAACATACCCCTGGTTCAGGGAGGCAAGCCTATAAAATTCAAAAGGCATGAAGAGAAAAATGAGAACTCCTATAAACTCATCTTTAGAGATGAGCCTGATGCCAAAGCTCCCACCACCACAGCATCCACTTCACCATTAGAATTAAGAGGTCCTTTCTATGAGAGTCATAGTCCTTGCTCAAGTGACTTCATCGGTTCCCAGGACCAATGATTTCAGAAATGACAGTGGGTTCTGTGTTTCTTCATGGTCCAGAAAGTCCTGGTCAAAAAAACAACTTGGTTACCTTCAGTGACAGAAGACCCCTGGCTGGGACTCTCAGAGGGAATCCATGCTGATCACTCCCCGTGACTTCCCCCACATGACAATGGACTATGTGGGGCTCTCATGGTTCCCATTTGACCCCTCTTCCCTCTCCTGATGCACCAAAATGCATTGTCCTTGGGTACCTCCAACATACCTAGAGTCAGCTTCACACTGCTCTGGCACTTGTTCATTCATTGGTTGGAGCCCCTGTTTTGGGTCAGACCCATGCTAGGAGATGGGCATACTGGGATTTGTTAAGCTGCCCAGTCTGGAGGAATCCCATGGTCCTTGCCTGCCATTCCATGACTCTCCATCCCACCCCCCTGTTCAGGTTCATTCTCCCAGAATCTTCTCCTGGCATAGCAATAAAGAGTTTGCAGTCTCTAGGAACCAGCCCTCTGCAGGTGGCTGGTGCTTTGTTTGATAGGGACCATCAGATTCAGCTCTCATCCCTTGCTACTATGAAGGTAAAGATGAAGATCCTCCCTCCATGGGAGAACAGGCCTGCCTAAGACCGAAGTATCTAGACATTGGTAAGCAAGCAGCCCACCCCTCCCTTGCCTGAGTATGTGAATGTACTCAAGATCCTTGCAGCAGTCAGACCAGTGCCTTGCTCAAAGTCCCATATTGTTTCTGTTTGGGTTGTTCTTCCCCTCAGAGGTCCAGCCTGGGGAAAGCTAAAGGGCTGTCTTGGGTGGTACAATAGAGATCTCCTTCTAGATATCAACTGTCTTATCTGTAAAATGGGAGTGTTGCATTGCTTGGTGGTCCAAGGTCATCTTTTCCATGTATACTGGTTCATGACTTTATATAAACCTGTTTCTCATCCTAAATCATAATTATGATTATAATCATAATTATAAATCGAAGGGTGTGTGTTTCTGTGTGTGCACATGTGTGTGTCAAAGAGTGCGTGGTCTTGAGTTTTCTACAAATGCTCCAGAGAATGCTTTAAAAAGCCTGGACTCTCCTTGTTGAGAGAACACACACCCAATATGCCCAGGCGGGTCATACAACCCACCTGCTGCACAAGCAATGGAGAAAGGCCTGACAGAGAACTCTCTAGTTATGAGCTGGATGCAGAAGTCCAAGACAGGCATGAACAGAGCTCTGTGATCCAGTCTGGAGAAATGAGACACATATAAAGCACTTGGTTAAGGTCAAGCTAGATTATCCCAGAACACCTCAGGAAATCAGAGCTAGCCCAAGCTTCTGAGAAATGATGACAAGGAAGAACTGAGCAGGTAGACAATCAGACCTTCAGCTGGTCTGGGGATCAGGGTTAAACCTAGGGGTATCCTTAAAGAACACACAAAATATTGTTCTCAATCATGAGAAAGCCATCCCTACTTGGCCCAATATGTATCTATTAAAGACAGAACTTTTAGCCAGTTGAGGTAGCTCCTTCCTGTAATCCCAGCACTTTGGGAGGCCCAGACAAGTGGATCATCTAAGGTCAGGAGTTCGAGACCAGCCTGACCAACATAGTGAAACCTCATCTCTACTAAAAATACAAAATCAGCAAAGCGTGGTGGCACATTCCTATAACTCCATGTACTCAGGAGGATGAGGTAGGAGAATCGCTTGAACCTGGGAGGTGGAGGCTGCAGTGAGCTGAGATCCCACCATTGCACTCCAGCCTGGGCAACAAGAGTGAAACTCCATCTCAATAAAAAAATTTTAAAAAGACAGAACTTTCAGGATTCTGCAAGGGAAGCTGAGCACCCTGCCACCCTCAAGGATGCTGCAAGGGCCTCAAAACCTTCCTACCATCGCTCCCACTGCCCACCAGCCTCTGTGTGTCACCCAGAACTGTGGATGCCCTGGCTGGTTGCCTGCTCACTTCTCCTACTTTGATAAGGTCACCCGCCATGCTTTATAAGGCAAACATAATATTCCTGCTGCCAATGCAAATTATGTCTGAACTCTGCAACCTTCCCAGCCTCATGCAGAAAGGAGCTCTGTAGGGGAGAGGCACACCAGGCTGCAGTTACAAGGCTTACTAAGACACCTAATGAAACACCTTGTGGTGACCGCCCCCTCTGAGGAGAGCTCAGCAAAATGCATCGCAGAAGCAGATGTCAGGCTGAAGGCAAAAGCTTCCAAAGCACTAAAGCCACACATGGAAGGACTGAGAGTGGCCCCCTCCATACCAGATGTTCGCCAAGTCTATGATGCTGGGGCTTCTCGCCCTTCATAAGCAAAATACCACAGTAAGGGTCTCGAATTCTTGGCCTCTGGCGGGTGTAAGAGGAGGTACTCTTGCTTAATTCAAAGCTTAGGGCAATGGCTACAGGCATTTGGTGAGCCTGAAACACCATAGGAGATAAAGTTTTAATTTAAGTGAATGAGTTGCCAGCCCAGGTATCTGGGGAAAGACGTTTTTAGGGGTCTCTTGGCTTGTCCCTCAGGAGCTCTGGTTTCTCACATGGCTGGCTGGCTCCTACCCTCTGAAGTGGTGAGCTCTGGAGGGGTAAGAGGAGGACTAGGTCTGGGAACAGAGGTTCTAAGAAGGCTACACAGCCTGCCTTTACCTTCATTATTTTCCTGTGTCTCAGGCCTGCTTACGAAAGAAGCAATGGAAGTAGGTACCCTAGTGCAGTGGTAGGAAATGTGCAGGAACAAGCTGGATGCCAACTCTGTCTCTACTCCTTGCAAACAATGAGACTCTGGAGAAGACAATGGGACCATTCTATGCTGTGTTTTCTCATTTTAAAAATGAGCGTGGTGATAATAATAGTCTCCATCTCCTCCAGTTTTTATGAAGATCAAATTAGTTCATGCCTAGGGAATCAATCAGGGTCACCCTGGGCACACTCAAATGAGGAGAATCCAAGGCAAGTTAATAAAGGGAATATTTACAAAGGGGGCAAGGACAAGGGTAAGTGTAGCAGAGCACCCATGGGGATGGAAGGGATTAGGGGAGGAAGTCGTTTCCAGAAGCCAGCAGGAGAGAACAGTGGCGAGAAGTCCCCTTTGAGAGAAACAGCAACCTTCAGTCAAGAGATGTGGCTGGCCCACAGCAACTACACAGGGAAGGCCCAGGGAATACGTATACAGAACACATTCTTACTCCCCACCCGCCTCTGATTTCTGGCCATACGGAAGCCCAAGGGCATGGCAGAGTCCATACAGGCCAGCCTTCCAGGCCGGCGAGCAGGGTGGAGATGGTAACGACGGACTGAGAGGGTCACATGAACACCACCAGCATAGCACACAATCTGCCCAGGAAGTAAGCACTCAGCACGTGAGATGCTGCTGCATCCATGGGCATCAACTTGGATATGTGCGTTCAGCCCTCATCACTGGGACACTAAACGGGGCTTTGGAGTCACATGCCACAGCCATCAGTGTCTCTCACAGACCTATAGCTGCTGCTGTTGAGTGATCTGCTGGCTAAAGGGAAGGTCACCCACAGGTGGCACTCCCAGGCCTTCCCTCGGTCTACCACAGGCAGTCTTGAGACTGCCTGGGCTTCACAACAATGACAGGGCAAGAGGCAGTGATGTTTCCATCCTGTTAGAAAACAGGGATATTTTTAAATAAATTTTCCAAATAGGTTTTTGGAAAATGGGTGGTATTATAAAGAATAGTGGTATTCTTTAGAAATACCACTTTATACCACTTCTTTATAAAGAAATGGGTGGTAATATAAAGGTTTTTTAGTGGTGATTGCTGAGAGTTTGGTACACCCATCACCCTAGTAGTATACACTGTACACATTTTGTAGTCTTTAATCCCTCGCCCCCACCCACCCTTTCCCCTTGAGTCTCCAAAGTCCATTCTGTCATTCTTATGCCTTCACATCCTCAGAGCTTAGTCCCACTTATGAGTGAGAACATATGATGTGTGGTTCTCCATTCCTGAGTTACTTCACTTAGGATAAATGTCTCCAATTCCAAATTCCATCCAGATCACTGCAAATGCCATTATTTCATTCCTTTTTATGGCTAAGTAATATTCCATGGTTCATATATCATATATATATATATATCTCACGATGTGTTTTCTTTTCTTTTTTTTAGACAGAATCTCACTCTGTCACCAGGCTGGAGTGCAGTAGCATGATCTTGGCTCACTGCAATTTCAACCTCCAGGATTCATTATTCTCCTGTGTCAGCCTCCCAAGTAGCTGGGACTACAGGCATGCACCATCACACCCAGCTAATTTTTGTATTTTCAGTAGAGACATGGTTTCACCATGTTGACTAGGATGGTCTCAATCTCTTGACCTCGTGATCTGCCAGCCTTGGCCTCCCAAAGTGCTGGGATTACAGGTGTGTGCCACCGCACCCAGCCTCCACAATTTCTTTATTCACTTGCTGATTGCTCAGCATTAGGGCTGGTTCCATATTTTTGCAATTATAAATTATGCTGCTATAAACATGTGTGTGCAAGTATCTTTTCTTTATAATCACTTCTTTTCCTCTGGGTAGATATCCAGTAGCAGGATTGCTGCATCAAATGGTAGTTCTAGTTTTAGTTCTTTAAGGAATCTCCACATTGTTTTCCATAGTGGTTGTACTAGTTTACATTCCCACCAGCAGCGTAAAGTGTTCCCTTTTCACCACATCTCCACCAACATCTATTATTTTTTGATTTTTTGATTATGGGCCATTCTCGCAGGAGGAGAAAGGTGGTATTGCATTGTGGTTTTGATTTGCATTTCCCTGATCATTTGATGTTGAGCATTTTTTCATGTTTGTTGGCCATTTATATATCTTCTTTTGAGAATTGTCTATTCATGGCCTTAGCCCACTTTTTGATGGGTTTTTTTTTCTTGCTAACTTGTTTTGAGTTCCTTGTAGATTCTCGATATTGGTCCTTTGTCAGATGTATAGACTGAAAATTTTTTCTCCCACTCTGTGGGTTGTCTATTTACTCTGCTGATTGTTTCTTTTGCTGTGCAGAAGCTTTTTAGTTTAATTAAGTCCCATCCATATATCTTTGTGTTGCATTTGTTTTTGGGTTCTTGGTCATGAAGTCTTTGCCTAAGCCAATGTCTAGAAGGGTTTTTCTGATATTATCTTTTAGAATGTTTATGATTTCAAGTCTTAGATTTAAGTTCTTGTTCCACCCTGAGTTAATTTTTGTATAAGCTGAGAGATGAGGATCCAGTTTCATTTTCCTACATGTGACTGGCCAATTATTCGAACACCATTTATTGAAGAGGGTATCCTTTCCCCACTTTATGTTTTTGTTTGTTTTGTCGAAGATCAGGCTGTAAGTTTTTGGGCTTTTTTCTGGATTCTCTATTCTCTTCCATTGGTCTACAAACCTATTTTCATACCAGCACTATGCTGAGGAACAGGGGTCTTTTTGATAGCCAAGGTGATTCTAGTCCTGTCTTAGGTAGATAGAATTTGTTAATTGAAAGAGGCCCATTTTAGAAAGTCCCACTTTCTCTTAAATGACAACCAGCCTCCTCCTAAATCTTTCCCACTTGCTCTAGGCCTGAATCCAGAGCTCCATTGTTCTTTCACAGAACTCCTTAGAGTGACAATCAAGTAAATTAAATCAATTAATCCAACATTTACAGAGAGTCGAGTATGTACTGCTTCTGGGGAAAGTGGAAACAGATCACTTGCAGACACTGTCAGTGGTTTCTTTTTTTTCAAGAAAACAATTTTGAAACTCCCTCCTCACATGCCCCTAGGGTAACCAAAGCCAGTAGAGGTTCATACTCCAAGGTAGGGTGGTGCAGTGGGCAGAGTATCAGCCCTGGGGGCCACAACACTCTGTTTGAATCCGGCTCCATTATTATTACATAATCCTGGGAAAAAGTCACTTAGACTCCCTGAACCCTGTTTTCCCCCACTGAATCTTTCAGAGAATAATCTCTAACTCACAGTATCAGTCTAGGGATTACATGAGATGCTGTATGTGTGAACTGTCCTAGAATAGTACCCAACATACAGTAAGTCCTCAATAAATGTTAGCTCTTCACCCCTACTAGAACTCCAGGTGTCCAGATGCCTGAGTTAGTGTTTCCTGTCTCCCCTTTAAATCTCAGACTCAGAAGAGGTGAATCCCACAGTTTCTGTTTCCTACAACTTGGGCTGTGCTACCTTGTTCCATTTCTTTCTGGGTCCACGTTTCATCACCTATTAAATGGAAGGAACAGGTTACACAATGGATAAGCCAAGGAGTTCTCAGCCTTCCCTATGACTATATTTCTCCCTGGATTGCAAGTCATGAAAGGCTTGACCACTGCATAAACTCAATTTGTGAAGTAAAGATTACCTCCTCCTCCATTTTCTCCTAATCAAAGCAAGTGCCCCCTTTGGGTTTCTGTGCAGCATGAGATCACAGCCTTGATCACTGGGTTGAATTTGAAACCTAACCCAAAGAACTTGATATTTCTTTGAACCTGTATCGTGTAGCCACAGGCATCTTGAAATATTAAAAATGGTTCAAGCACTCCACCTTTCCTTCCCAGGTTCCCGGATTCTCACATTGAAAAGCACTGAACTAGTTGATTCTTATGAAGCCGTCCAAGTACTGACTCTGTCATTTAAGATCCTAACCAGAATAACTAAGGAAGATCAGACCCAACCTGAAAAGGCATCTGTTAACATGAGATGGACGGTGGCTCATTATGGTAAGGGCTGAATATGTAAGGATGGAGGCATTTTATTTCTGTTAGAAGACTGGGCCATTAACCAGTGTTGTGAATGTGTCTTCTAGAGGCGAGGCGTTTGGCGTCCCCCAGTGGTAGGAAGTCAGGTCCTTTTTGTTCAGTTGCTATACACCCACTGCCCTGTGGTGTCAACTCCAAAGGCAGTCACACTTACACATTCCTTCATGAGGCCAGCTGCTGTTTTAACCCACAGCCAGGCCTCGTCCTTATTCTCCAAGCAAAAGGGAAGATACTTAGAGGCCCATGGGCTTATGTGCCAAGTTGTTTTCCTGGAGCTCACTTCGGAGCATCCCCTCCTGACTATGCAGCAGTGATCTGAGATCAGATGTCTTGAAAGAGCAGCCTTGGGGCCACTCTACCTCCTCACTCCCTTTCTTCTCATCAGAAGGGAAACTCACAGATGAGAAAACATCTGTGATTACCCGGGTCTCATTCCCCACAAGCATTTTCCATCTTTGGTCCTCATTAGGGCGCTTGGTAGCTGGCTCGTTGCTAAGTCACACTTGTAAGGCACAGTTTTTCTGCCACTTCCTTAGATCTGCACTTAATTACAGCTGTTCCTTCCTGTTGTCCATTTGCCACTGTTTCAAACATTCAAGTTACTAGTCATCCAATGTTCTTATCCTCTCATCAGAGTTGAACATTTTGCTCTTGTCTTACATCTATTCTGTCCCTTGCACAGCTCAAGAAGTACTTGAGTTTTTGCCTCTGCTTTTATGCTGCATAATAAATAGCATTCTGCCTGGTAAAACATTGAGAATAACTAAGTTACTGCTTTCTATCAAAAGTATCTAAAGATCCACGAAGACTCACAATGCTCCTTTCTACTGTTAGAAGACTGACTGTGCTTTTACCAGTTTTGATTTCTATTTTTCTTACTTAACTTTATTAATTCTAACCTTGCTCAACTCTCATCATCATTGCCTTGCATTTCTCCCTTTCCAATTTAATTCTTGACCCATTATAGACATCTATAATTAAAATACCTCCCTGCCCGCCTGGGGCATTCCTTTTACTCTAAAAAATGTCCCTATTGGGCCGGGCACAGTGGTTCATGCCTGTAATCCCAGCACTTTGGGAGGCCGAGGTAGGTGGATCACAAGGTCAGGAGATTGAGACCAGCCTGACCAACATGATGAAACCTCATTGCTACTAAAAATGCAAAAAATAACCAGGCGTGGTGGCGTGTACCTGTAATCCCAGCTACTCAGGAGGCTGAGGCAGGAGAATCACTTGAACCCAGGAGGCAGACGTTACAGTGAGCCGAGATCACGCCACTGCACTCCACCCTGGGTGACAAAGCGAGACTCCATCTCAAAACACAAAACAAAAATGTCCCTATTGGTACAAAAATAAATATGTGACCCAACCACAGAGAATAAGATGTTTCCTGTTTATTTGCTATTGCTTCAGCTCAAGCTCCTGCTCTCCATGTGTCAAAGCAGGGATCAGCAAGTATTTTTTGTAAAGAGCTAAATAGCAAATACTTCTGGCTTTGCAACCATATTGTCTCTTTTCCAACTACTCAGTTCTGCTATGGCGGTTCAAGAGCAGCCACAGGCAATATGTACATGAAGGGGTGTGGCTATGTTTCAATAAATTTAATGTACAAAAACGAGCAGCAAACCAGATTTGGCCCGTAGGCCATAGTTTGCAATCTATGCTTATATATGGACTGGGATAATACTCTGCCTTTCCCTCTAAGGGGCCGATTTTCCTAACAGCATTAATTACATAATCTATTATTTTCCAAAATGATTTAAATCCACCATTATCACATAGTATTTTAAATAGACACAAATCATTTTCATTATTTTATTTTCTGTTCTGTTTCAATCACATTTTATTTCACTAACCACTAAATTGCTTATAGTGTTAAGTTACTTTATAATTCTTTGTAACTTTTTGCTGTGCAAATCTCCCTTCTATTAATACTTACAAAAAAACATTTTTGCCATTCTTATGCATTTCAGCTTCTATCTGAACTTTAAAATCACTTTTGCCAAGTTTTAAAAACATACATATGTAATCACTGGGGGGAGAATTGACATATTTATATGAATACACGTTTCCATTCAGAAACACGGTATTTTTCCAAGTATTTAAGTCTTCTTTTATGTGCCTCTGTGGTACAGTTTTCATGTGGTTCCTGCGTTTTTTTATTATCTTCATCCCAAGCCTTAAAAAATATTCTGTCCTGTTATGATTGGGTTTTTCTTTGTTCTCTATACCACAATTTAAAAATTGCATGTAGAAAAAAAGCTGATAAATTTTTTTTTTGAAATGTATTTTGTATCTGGTCCCTGAAATCTCTTCCTAATGCCAATGGGCTCTTCTCTGATGCCTTCTGTATAATTTTTTTTTTTTTGAAGAAACTAATTACACTTGTTCAGAGGGCTATGTCCTTTGATTTTCAGAGCCAGAGTACTTTTTGTTCCATCAGTTTGAGGATTTTTCTCCACTGGTTCACCCTAGAGATACATTCTTCATTCCTGGATTCTGCTCCCCGCCATGCCCAGCCTAGATGCCTCCTCTACTCCACAAGCCCTCTCATCTGACCTGTCAACATGCCTTCTAGTTCATAAGGCTTGTACTAGCTTTTCAGTGCTTGGGTGGGAAGAGAACAGACTGAGAAGTAGGTGCGGCTGCAGAAACTCACTGGGAAACCTAGACCTCCCTAGAGAGTGAACACAAGTTCACTCGGAATGGCCAAGAGAATATGACAAATGCACGTTCCACTCAGGTTGCCAGGATACTTGAGGAGTCGAAGCTGGTGGTGGAGCTGCACAGCAAAGATGTTCAAGTGAAGGCCTCAGGAGATGGAGATGCTAAGAGTCAGATGCTGGATGATGGAGCAACGATGAAAGCAAAGCTTTCCTGCTTTTCGGGGTAAGAGCAAAGAAGCTAAATCTCAGGCACCCTTTGGTCAGATATATCAAGATTAACTCAGCATTGTCAATGCCTTTTAGTTAATGAGGCTTGGCCTTGAGTATTTTGGTCTCATTCAGGAATCACAGTCTTTTTTTTTTGAGATGGATTCTCATTCTTATTGCCCAGGCTGGAGTGCGATGACATGATCTCGGCTCACTGAAACCTCCGCCTCCCAGGTTCTAGCGATTATTCTACCTCAGCCTCCTGAGTAGCTGGGATTACAGGCATGCGTCACCACATCCAGCTAATTTTTTGTATTTTTAGTAGAGAAGGGGTTTCATTATGTTGACCAGGCTGGTCTCAAACTCCTGACCTCAGGTGATCCACCCGCTTTGGCCTCCCAAAGTGCTGGGATTACAGGTGTGAGCCACTGTGCCCAGCCAGAAATCACAGACTTAATCAAGAAAACTAAGCAGACGACTCATAAAGAATTTTGTATTACTTATGGTTCTCCAGGGAAACGGAACCAACAGAATATATAAAGATATATACAAGGAGACTTATGGGAATTGGTTCATGCAGTTAGGAAGGCCAGGAAGTCCCACAATATGCTGTCTGCATGCTGGAGAACCAGGAAAGCCAGTGGCAGGATTTAGGTCAAGTCCTAAGGCCTGAGAACTAGAAGAGGTGATGGCTGATGGTATAACTCTCAGTCTGAGCTCAGAGTCCTGAGGACCCAGGGTGAGAAGGTGGGAGTCTGGAAGTCTGATAGCCCAAGAACCAGAAGCTCCAATGCCCAGGCATAGGAGAAGAGTCCTAGCTCAAGAAAATAGAGAAACACTGAACTCTTCTGTCTTTTTGTTCTATTCGGGTACTCAACGGATTGGATTAAGCTTGCCAACATTGGTACACTTCTTTACTAAGTCTTCTGATTTGAATGCTAAGCTCATCCAGAAACACCCTCACAGGCTCACCCAGAAATAATGTTTTACCAGATATCTGGGCTTCCCTTAGCCCAGTCAAGTTAACATGCAAAATTAACCATCACAACCTTGTAGAGGTTTTCCTCAGAATGACTGCATGCCGGGATTGGGCCAGCAGGCTGACTTTAATCACTACCATCTTGAGAGATGGGCTCCTAATATACAGCAAATTTGAGCTGGATCTGAACAGACTGACCCTGTGGCAGAGCAAACCTGGGCAGGACTAGATGGAAAATGGGCTAATTCTGGACCACCCATTATCAATCATGTATGTGTCTAGATCTGTGTCAGGAAACCCTTTCCAACCCACCAAATCAAACCACAAGAGCAGAACTGGGGAGGCCTGCAGTACAAATACTGCTCACAACACCTTGTCACAGCATGACTTTGGATCTCCTTATGCCCAGATAGTGTTTGTCTGGAGAGTAGAATGTAATGGTGACATTCCATCTTACCTTTCATAAGTATTCGTTTCCTTTTATTTGTTCATTCATTCATTTGGCAAATACTTACCAAGCCTACTCTCTGACAGACACCTTACTAGATATTGAAATAGTGATAGGAATAAGGCACTCTAATCCTTGAGGCACACACCCTATTCACACATGGTTTAAGGAAGCCAAGACAAACCTATTCACGCATGGTTTAAGGAAGCAAGTCTGAACACCCTGACAAAGGAAAGAAACTAGGGAGGTACAACCAGAGTTTAATCAAGGGCTGTCTAACCTACCACATCTGCTATCCCTCAGAATTCTCACACAAAGCTTCCCTAGGCACACTACGACAGAATGGATCGGGGAGACTCCTCGTAACACCACCTGACATACGCTTTGCACCCACCACAGGCATGGCACCTTGAAGCAGGGTAACAGACCGGCCAGATGATCCTATCTCCCTCCCTTCCTCGAAGCCCCACCGATAGAGACTCATGACGAGGTCTTACTGCCTAGGAAGCAGTATGGTAGCTAAAGCAATCACTGAGGGAAAAAATTCTGAAATCTCTAAGCATTGCTCATTAGCATAAAGCTTGGAGAGGTCTGATAAAGTTCAGAACTTATCTCCAAGCCTGCTTGCTGCCTCTCTGCCCAGAGCAGCAGCTGGGCAACGGACTGAATTCTTCACAGAGAAGCAAATTAAACTAAATTAGATCAGTTATACCAGCACCAACAACAGCAGAAGCATCTTCAATAAAATTAAAATCTTGCAATGAAAACAAGGAAATCATCTTCTAAAAACCTAATCCCATTGCCCAGTTTAAAGGCACTCACCACTGAGATCTTCTATGGCAACTTTACATGAACACCTGGGAGCAGGAACAAGGGGAGACCTGGCAGCATCATTTGGTAACCCAGGATCTGGGCTTTTTCTTTGTTGTTCTTTTATTCTTACAGAAGCACATATCTAATCACACACTTGACATATAAATAGGCCATTTCAGTAAATACAGTCATTGGAAAACTTTTCCAATAAGAGCATGTCATACTGGCTATGCAAGAGTGTATTTATAATAACACAGCATGGTATAGTGCAAAGAATGCCAACTATTCCAGAAAATATGGTGGCTTGCACACCATTTCACAGAACCTCCATCTTCAAAGTTGAACGAAATGAACAAAATGAATTAAAATGAACAACAAAAATATTATTAATTCTGAAACTCAGAAAGCACCTCCACTTCACGCTATAGGTTTTAAGTGTCACCCAGGCCAAAATGAAAGAAGAAAAATTTATGTTCATCCTCTCCTTTTTTTTTTTTTTCTTTCGTTTGAGACAGAGTCTTACTCCTTTACCCAGCTGGAGTAGAGTGGTACAATCTTAGCTCACTGCAACCTCCGCCATCCAGGTTAAAGGGATTCTTGTGCCCCAGTCTCCCAAGTAGCTGGGATTAGGAGTGCGCCACCATACACAGCTGATTTTTGTACTGTTAGTAGAGACAAGGTTTTGCCATGTTGGTCAGGTTGGTCTCGAACTCCTGACCTCAAGCAATCTGCCCACCTCAGCCTCCCAAAGCGCTGGGATCACAGGCATGAGCCACCACACCCAGCCCATCCTCCCTTTCAAGATGGAAAAGTACTATTGGCAAGAAAATAAATGTGGAATGGACAGAAAAGCTGAATGACATAGCTCCTAATTTGAAGCGAGCAAATTGGAAAGGTGTGAATATTCTACCTGGAGCTCGTTTTTCCCGCTTTGAATTGGCTCCTTCTCTAAATCCGTTCTCAAGCCATTCTGGGAATTATCAGGCAGAAACCAGTTATCTCATATGAGGCTTCAAACAGACAAAGAGAAGAAAATCAATGGGTCTTGAAAAACACACAACAAAAGTCCATGAAACAGAAGGAACTCTCATTAAAGTAGCTGACTCATTTTGAAACAGGTGAACAAATTGAAGCTTTAGGGGACCACCCACCCCAGGAAGAGGATCAATTGCCAACTCAACAGAACTAAACCTAGTGTTAGAATTTCAATAAATTTATAGACAGATTAGAGAGGGAGCCCCCAGAGGATTTTTTCAAGTCCTCAGCAATTTTCTCTCTCATAAGGTAATAGTCAAACTGCACCCAAGTAAACTGGGAGAAGGGCAAAGGCAAATTCAGCATTACCAATTTGGATCAAATAACACTATCAGGTAACTGCCCCCCTTGATATGGTAGTCGAGTAGAGGGGAAAAGTACAAGACTTAAAGGAAGACTGTGTGCCCCCATAGCAGGTTTCACGTGCAAATATATTTTTTTAAATGCACCCTGGAAGAAGAGATACTCCAGGAAACATAAGTAGATCACTGCTTTGTAATCCCAGGAAAATTAAAGAAAATTTAAGCTCTATAAAACAAGCAATTAAAGGACGAGTGAACATGACAGTGTTCAAGACTGGGATTGTATCAGCTTCTGGACAACCTCCCCACCCAGCTTTCCCAGGGGTGTCCTCTGGACAACCCCCCAGGTACTGTCCTCTCATCAATATTAGATCTGCTGCAGTTCCTGAACATGTGATGGCAAAGTGTGCAAAAATGCATACACTATTAGGGCTGGAAGGACCCTCACCTAGTCATCATCAATGACAGGACACGTATTTAGTAAGTTGCAAAGCTACAGCTTAGACCTCAACTTGACCCTGTATGTATAAATAGGGAAGAAGAGGGATGAAGATAGGTTGGGAGGGGAAAAAGGGAGGAAAGGAAACAGGGAGAGAGAATGGAAGATGGAAGCAACAGCTGGGGTACAATAGAAAGGGGCACTGGACTAGTCAAAATACCCACCATGAATCAAATCTCAGTACCTGCCTTTAATTTCTGGAGGTACATGCCAACAAATAGAATTGTTAGGTCATATAGTCACTTGATGTTTAACTTTTTGAGAAACTGCCAACTGTTTTCCACAGCAGCTGCACCATTTGGCGTTCCCATCAGCAATACACAAGGTTCTAATCTCTTAGCTCTAGCACTTACTATATTGTGTGACTCTGCAAAAGTCATTTTATTTATCTGAACCTCACTTTCCTTTTCTTAAAGAGTAGGAGTTAGAATTAGCTATCCTATTTCTGCCTATTCACACAGTCTTTTTTCCATTCAAATCCTGACCTTCCACTGCCCACATCTGTTTCCAAGAGTTTTCTGACAGTGTGAAGTGCTGCAATGAGTAAGTCCTAGCTCTGCTCCTTTTTAGAGCTGGAATTATCTGAATCCATATCCTCAAGTTATATTAATGAGCTTCCATTTCCATCCCTATCTCTCAGTGTACATTTTTTCTCTCTTGTCTATTCTTTTAACCTTTTTGCAAGCATCATCTTGTTCCGTCTGTCGGCTGTCAGCTTTTCTCTCCGAGCTTCCGCAGAGTTGCCAGATTCTTGGCTATTTCCCCACCCTCAGCTCATAGCTATTTTTCCCTGGAGCTCAGTGACTGCTAAGTGGTCTTTGTGAAATCCTATTAGGATAATCTCCCTGTCCGTGTCTCCTCTCAGCTGGGCTGCCTCTGGAAACCTCAGCCGTCTTCCCTTTCACAGTTGGCAAATCATAGGCTGGCTCCTGAGTCATCCAACATCGTACTTATTCACAAACGTGCGTACACAAGTGCTGAACCTGTCGAGTCTTGTAGCCCACAAGCAACAGTTAAACCCACTGGAGATTCAACTCCGATGTCTTCTCCTGCAGAAAGTACTTCCTGTTTATGTGGGACCCCTACTCCTTCTACAACCCCAGCAATAAGACCTGCCCCCTTTTTACTTTTTCTGTTTATGTTTGTTTATCATCTACCTGTCTCATCAGACTGTGAGATTTATGAGGGCAGGGAGCTGGAGTATCTTGTCCAAAGCTATATCTTCAATGCCTGGCATATTACAGGCCCTCAGTATTCAACATGTTTGTCAAATTCCTGAATTACCATGCACTTCTTCTGTAGTCAATCATGGATCTGCCTATCTGTCTATCTATTAGACCCAAAGTTACTTTGGGGCAGCCTGGGATTTATTTGCCATGGTAACCTTTGTTAAAAATAAAATTACTCTGACACTTGTTAAAATAACAAGGAAGACATAATTCAAGATTATTTCAATGGAGGAGAGAAATCAGGCAAATATAACAAAGACAGCTGGGGATTTAGAGCCAAGAAACAGAGTGAGTGGATGAGAAATTACCAAGAGGAGACAAGGGTAGGGAGATTCTTGCTAAACTAACTTACAAGGGTTCTTATTAAAGGCAGGCCAAGATGATCAGATAATGCTGTGATCTGAATGTTTGTGGAGGCCAAAATTCATATGTTGAAACCCTACCCACCAAGGTGATGGTATTAAGAGGTGAGGACTTTGGGGAGGTGAATTAGGTCATGAAGGAATGGGATTAGTGTCCTTATAAAAGGGAACCCAGAGAGCTTCCCTGCCTCTTCCATCACACAAGGATACAACTAGACAGTGACTTTTTTTTTTTTTTTGAGGCTGAATCTTGCTCCATCACCCAAGATGAAGTGCAGTGGTAAAACCTCGGCTCACTGCAACCTCCACCTCCCCAGATCAAGTGATTCTCCTGCTTCAGCCTCCGGAGTAGCTGGGATTACAGGCACCCACCACCACACTGGCCTAATTTTTTTTGTATTTTTAGTAGAGACAGGGTTTCACCGTATTGGCCAGGCTGGTCTTGAACTCCTGACCTTGTGATCTACCCGCCTCGACCTCCCAAAATGCTGGGATTACAGCCATGAGCCACTGCACCCAGCCGAAGGTGTCATTTTTTTAAGGAACAGAGATCTCACTAGACATGGAATCTTCTGGCACCTTGATCTTGGGCTTCCCAGCCTTCAGAACTGTGAGCAATAAACTTCTGTTGCTAAGAGTTAGTTTATGGTACCTTGTTATAGAAGCCCAAATGGACTGACAGACGTCAAGGGGCTGGGGGATCCTCACTAAGCTTACCTAGCAGGATTCTTGCTAAAACTGGGCTAGGCAGGCCATAGACAGGACAACCAAAGTCAAGGCCTAGTTGAGAAGGGAATTCAGAGAAGCACAACAAAATTTTGGTCAAGGGGAGAGTCTCTGTCACCTAGCCCAAGTGCTTGGTACTAAATATTTATTGAGGCCAGTTGAGCACCCATCCTCAGCGTGGCCCTGCTTACTCTGACAAAGGTTTAGGGCTCTCTCTCTCCTTTGTTTCTCAATGAGCAGCAGTGTCAGGAGAAGGGACTCCAGAAGATAGTGTGCAAGTGGTTGGGGGTGGGAAAGAGGAACAAGATGTGACAGCCCCAAATTAATCAAGAAGGTATTCCATTTTCCTAGGGTTCCATAGCTCCAGTGATTTTCTGGGCCAGTCACCCCAAATGACCCTCACAGCCACTCTGTGAAGCAAGTTGATTTATCTTCTCAAGTTATGTAAAGAATAATTGACACTCAGGGAGGTCAAGCGCCATGTCATACATCACACATCCAGAATTTCATGAAGTCATGAAGACATGAAGAATACATGTCTCTGATCAGAAACTTTATAAGTTGTCCCAAATTACTGCACCAACTTGTACTCATACCAACAGTGTATGGTCACCTGGTTGCCAGAGGTCTCACCAACACTGGATATATGTCTAGCGGATTATTTTTCTTTTTACTGATTTTTAAAAGCTCTTTCCATGTTATCAATAATTTTTTGTATATATAATGCAACTATCTGAACTCAGTTTGATATGAATCTTTTCATCATGTTTATGGTACTTAGGGACAGAGATATAAATATTTTTCTTTATGGCTCTACCTAGGATGGTATCATCAGAAAACCGACCTGCTCCCCAAAATTAAATATTTATTTATTCTTTAAATGTCATCTATGTTTTCAAAATTTTACATTTAAATGAAAAACACTTCATTTGTCCAGAATATATTTTGGTTTACAGTATGAAGTAATGATAACCCTCCCCTGGTGGGTTATAATTTCAATTTCATCTTGATCTATCTCATTAAGTAAAAAGGGGAAGTTTGTCTATAACATGTACACATGCATGCATTCACACAAACACACACACACACACCTCTCTTTTTTAAGGCCTATTTTATTCTATTAATCTATTCATTTCTTCTTAGATTGGTATAAGCTATTTGAACTATTTTAGTTCCCGCATATATTTCTAAAACTTGGAAGTAGAAATCTTTCTCCATCATTCTCTTTCAACATTTGCTTGATGATCTGTGCCCATTTATTTTTCCAGATAAACCTTAAAATCATTTTATAATATCTCTTATACATTTCTATTGTAATATGCATTCAGTATTTTAAATTAAATTGACAAGCTTTAAAATACCAGTGCTTCCCATCCAGAAATGAAATACCTCCATTTACTTGTTTTCCCAGTTTTGCTTTATAGACTCCTTCTACAGTTCCTGCATATTGTCTCTTAAGCTAATTCCTCAGCCTTTTATATTTTTGTTGCTTTTACAGAATGAATCCTTTTATATTATGTTTCCTAACTGGTTATTGGTATTTCGAAAATTGTTGATTTTTGTATATTTATTCCCTAAATAGTCACCTTATTAGACTCTTCTATTGGGCTCTAACAGTTTTTCATTTATTTCTCTTGGGGTTTTGGCAGCAAATAAAATCCTCTGCAAATAATAACTTTATTCCATAATTAAGTTTCCTATTCTGTTACTAGAGATCCCTGAATAAATGTTAAATCATTTTAGTTGTCCTGAGCATCCTTATATCTTTAGAATATGGATTGTTGGTTTGGAATAGACAGGCTCTATCACATTAAGGAAATAGCTTTCCAGGCCTTTTCAGGATGATGATTATTCTCTGTTCCTCCATCACTACCGTCACCTACCAGCCTACACATAGTGGGTATCCTGCTCTGTGCTCTGAGAGGCTGACCTCTGTGGTCTGTATCACCCAGCCTTCCTTATTCTATGCTTCTAGCTGAGTTTGGCCAATGGCAGGCATGGGCAGAAGACCAGTGGGTAGCTGTGTTCCTCCACAGCCTGTCAAGCAATCCCTTAACACTTAGCATCGTTTCCATTTCCTACCATTGCCCTTCACACCCACGGTGGTAATGGCTTCCCAAGGTTGCCAGTCCCTGGGTACCTCACTATCCCTTGTTAATTCCCTTGATTCTGATCTAACTTCTATTTTATTAAACTCCATGTATATCATTCATCTCTCACATACATGCCTCTTGTCCGGACATTCTCAAACTGATTGATAAATTAAGACCTACTCATAGGTATTTTCAAACATCTTTTCAACATCTCAAAATAATCAAAATATTTCCTCCTTTGTGATATTAACATGACAATCATTCATTCATTCATTCATTAAAGAAAAAAATTCTGAGTATCTACTATGTGGTGCTGGTTGTGCTAGACACTGTGATCAGAACACATAAAAATACAAACAAAACACAAGAGAAGCCTTCTGCCCTTATGTTCCCTTAGGTAAAACAGTTACACAAACATGTAGATGAATAAAATACCTAAATATTATAAGGACCAGAAAGACTTTGGATGAAACAAAACAAAACAAAAAGCAGGCAGTACCACATTCAAAAAGGCTAGTCAGAGAATATTGCTCACAGAAGGTGACAATTGAGTTGGGTTGACACGCAAGCTCTTGCTGAGAAGAGGCTTCAGCAAGTGAAAAGCCCTGAGGCAGGAAAGGGCCTGGCATGGTTAGAAAATAGACCAGGGTACCATAAGCAAGGGAGAATGTGGCAGAGGATGTGAATGAGCTGATAGGCAGGTGCTAGATCACGTGCAGGCCACGTTTATAATTTTAAACGTGCTAGGTCAGGTGCAGGCCACGTTTATCATTTTAAATTTTCTACCTGCCATATTGCAAAAGTTTATACACACACACACACACACACACACACACACACACACACACACATACATATATATAATAAAATACTATTTTTTCCACATATAAATGATGTAAAAATTAACAAGACATTTTGCCCTTTTTTGGGTACTAAGACTTTAAGATCTGGTGCATCTTTTGCACTTAGAGCACACCCCAATTTGGACTGGCCACATTTCAAGTGCTGGAGGCCACTGTATTGAACATCAGGGTACACATCAGGCCTGGCTGACAAGGCCTCCCTTGGTTGAGAGGGGTAAGACCTCTGAGACGCATCTTTACAGCTCCCAGAACCATGCCTGGCACACGGTAGGTATTCAGCAAATGTTTGCCACACAGGATGGCAGAAGAACTACAAAATAGATGGCAGCTTCCTGAAGCAGAGGCTGCACCAGGATCACGCTGGTAACTGTTCCAGGAAATTGGGTCTATTGTGTGTCCTCAAGCAAGAGAGGAAGTTGGGGCCACCTGCTGAGTATCCCACTATAGGGGCTGTTCAGGGCCACCTCTCCAATCGCCAGGGTGCTTGGCAAAGCTGCTCCCTTAATTCAGAAAGATCACATCACACCATATGCCAAAGAGTGGGAGGGAGGAAGCCCATTAGCATTCATTGTACACAGCTTTTCATTTGGAAAAGCACCTCGAATGTGCCGATCTGCATTGCTTTGCTTCATTTTTCAACATTCATGAGTGTAATTGCATTTATTTTTCTCGTCGAGACTGCAAAACAAGTGATAATTTACTACATTACAGCCCATATCGGCTGGGTTTACAGCCACAACAGTTATAATCCACCCTCTTAGGGACTGGGTGAGTAAGCAGGGGTGGTCTTTTTTGCTGAGAGCAATACATTTCTTTCTAACAGGAAGCCTGGGCCCAGCTGTTCTTCAAGGTTACAGTCATAGTGGCAAACACTAACCCATACAGAGACACTAAGTTGTCGAAGCATGTTCACTTCTACCATCTTGATGGCTTCTTACAGTAATGGGATAAGGCAGATGTGTACTCCCATTCACATTTCCCAGAGAAAGAGACTGAGAATCAGAGAGGTCCTCTGTAATACATGCTAACAGGTTGGTGAACAGCAGAGCCAGGGGTCAAACCTAGATTCATGTGACAGGAAACCCTGTGCTCTGCTCATGATGCCACATGGCAGTGCCTGAGCTATAGCAAAGTGTGAGGTCTTGCAGTTATGCTGGTAGAAGAGGATATGATCTTAAAATTTTGTAAATCTGAATGAAGTGCCTACAGCAGCTGTGACCACGAAGGAGACCTATTTTCTTGTGTCTACGCCACAGAATGCTGACTTCCAGCAGAGAATCAGGAGAGAATACAACACCCCTGCTTTAGATCACAAATGCTCATGAATTCATGAGTAGTAATTGGTCAACAGGATCCAGATCAAAAAACTTATGAATTCATTAAAATCATTTCCTAAGTAAGATTAAAGTAGTGAGCATGTCAGTGGTAGCAAGCACCTCATTTCTTCTTCCTGAGTTTTAGAGATATAAACTCCATCCCCTCACCTGACTCCCTGCCCCCTAATTATAACACATGGATCTTGAAAAGGGTGGAATTGAAAGCTGGTCTTTCTATAAAGGATCTGAGGAAAGTGGGCAGAACACGCAAAGCCTCAGATCTCAGCCATAGGATATAGCTACCATATGATGTGACATCTCATTCCAGAGGCGACCCTAGGGTCCAGCCCCATCTCTCTAGCTTTCTTCAAGGCAGGAAAGAAATATTCGGAGTCCCTGTAGAGTCTTAAAAGGCATGAGCTGACAGGTGTCCAGGAAGTCTCTCCAGCTACCTGGCCAGGATGCTGTAAACTGCAGGAGACGCTTTACCCCGGTTCCTGTCCCTTCTCTGCAAACTGAGGTCCCCTCTCCCAATCACGCAATGGCTCTCCTATATCCACTCCTAACGTAAAAGCAAGGTCCTTTATGGGCCTTTGTGCCCCCAGCCAGAACTAAAATGACCAGGTCTGACCACTCCAGGGCCTGCTGCTGAGTCTCAGAAAGCACACAATGGACAAGGGACCTCCAACAGCCACTCAATATAAGGGGCCTCAGGGCTTCCAAGGAGGCCAGTAGGGGATGATGAACATTGCAGCCCATCTAGTGTTAAACACATGGACTCGCACACACACAGACAGATGAGGGGAGAGGAAGAGAAGGAGGGGAGAAGGAGAGGGGAGAGGGGAGAGAAGAGAGAGGAGAGGGATAACAAGCCTAAGAAGTTCTCAGGGTTTTCCTTCAGTAAACAGGTTAACAAGGCCCCTCCATGCTGAGCCCAGCCCTGAGACAGGACAAGAAGGTGCTTGGTGGTGATGAAGGAAACCTATCATGGGCCGATGCACCAAACATTTTGTTCTGTGTTTTCTCAAATATTTGTCATTTAATCCCGATGTGTCCCAATTGCATGACCTTCATTTTGTAAGTGAGAGAAAGTCTTGAGCCATAGAG